>CAWUFW010024650.1:0-56952 GCA_963921515.1 Calotriton arnoldi | reverse complement strand
TCGTTCAGGTGCATTGCTCTACCCTGAGTCCCCAGCAAAGCTGAGGCCCGTGGCTATCGTGGGTAACGTGAGACCGTGACCCCTGGACACCGAGCACACTTGCAAGTGCACCATCTTCTGGGTCTCCCAAGAAGTCGTGCTTTGGGCTCCGAGTAGCCCTAGCCTCCAGCACCACCTGCACCGAAGATCACTGGCCCCCACTCCACGAGTGTCCTGTAAGCCAGCTCCACGTGCGGCGTCACGAGGCTCCTTCGCGGTTGCTAGCCCGTTGGCTAGTAGCCCTTACCGAAGGCCAATCTTTTCTTTACTTGGCAGTCTGGTTGCTCCAGGCCTGCCCTCACTTATCCTTGCTGGGTGAGTTCCCCAGACCTTGCTGGTCTGCACCATCGACGATCTTCAGCTACATCGAGACTTGCCGTTGCCAAGGCTTGTTGGGTCCAATCTGGTCGCCGACACCGCAGCACTCGACAGACATTGTGTACCAGCCCGAATCCTGCTCCTGGTCGCCGACAACGCCTCCTGGACCTCGTGGCTGCAGAAACGAGACGACCGTCAACGCACCTGAAGCACTCGACATCGGTGGGCATCCGTCCATCACCTCCCTGGTCACTGGCTAGTGACCCAGACTCTGTCCCCTCTGCTTTCAGGTTCTTCAGAACTCCGATCCACTCTTGGATCCACCCGGACACTTTTTCTCCTGGTCGCCAGCAGCACTTTGCAGCAGATCGCCATAAGAACCGACGACGAAACCCGACCCCGAAAGGCACCTATGCACCCGGCTTCCCTGGGTGAGGTAACACAAGTACTCCGGTGCTCCCGTGGGTAGAGACTCTTCAAAGTCCTAGATCTCAAAGGGTTTTGTCCTAGTCCTCTTTAAAGTGTCCCTTTCCTCTATTTTTCCGATCCCGACTTTCTCCATAGAAGTTAACGGCGTATTGCGGTTGTGTATTTACACTGCACGCGTCTCCCGTGGGTCCCCTGTGTCACTACCTTGGGTGGTTCCTTGTGGTCCAAGCACTTCTAGAGGCTCTAGGCCTAGTGTCTAGTTCAGTCGTGGTTCGCATACCACTTTATTGGTATATGGTTTGGTACGCCCCTAGGGCCCAAACGTGTATTTGTGCTATTACTGTGATTTAAGATCTTATAACCTATGTATCTTCGAACTCTAGCCTCATAAAGAGACTAGAGGGGTGTGTTTAGTAATAAATACATATATTTTGAATATATACCTGGTGTGGTGCTCTTTCATTTGGTCACTCAAGAGATTATAGACTGGTAAAACAAGCTGCTTTACATTCCTTCAAGACTTAGCCTGAAGGCTGCTCTCCATAGCTACCACTAGGATAGCTTTCAATAAGGTTGTCTTTAACCTACCTACCATAAGAGTCGATTTGGACTGGTGCAAGGTGCCCACTATAATTAGTGGACAGCATATGCCAGGCCAACTTCTCACATCCTCAGTAGGAAATGCTTTCAGTTTTTTACTTTGATTCCATCAAGAAGGCATTCAGATGTGTCACACATTTGCCATAAATTCAGAATGTTAGTACTCTAATTGTTCATTAGATCACTGTAGTAAAGCTACTGCTCACCAGGGAGTTAACTGGAAGTCTACTGCTGGTATTGAAAGTGATTGTTTCAGTCTGCATGTCAGAATTTTCTAATGAAATAGAAGAGGATTTGAGATGTCACTTAAAACATGCACTAAATTTTCTTTTTGCAGCACTAACCATAATTTCTATGGCAAAATGAACCCCCTCATTTTGTTCCTTTTTAAATTAAATGTTTTAAGTGTTACCAGTTTATTCCAATCAAGATGGCTTCAGGTGTGCCATACTTTTGTCATAAGTAAGGCTGTTAGCACTCTAGTTGTTCTTTAGAACACTCTGGGAAGCTGCATTAGAACACAAAGGCATCAACTGACAGGCTGCTCCTGTTGAAATAAAACAGGAAGATATTTGAGATCACACTTGAAACATGTCCTAATTTTTCTTTCTACAGCACTAACCATAATTTCTATGACAAAATGAACCCCATCATTTTGTTCCTTTTTAAATTAAATGTTTTAAGTGTTACCAGTTTATTCCAATCAAGATGGCTTCAGGTGTGCCATACTTTTGTCATAAGTAAGACTGTTAGCGCTCTAGTTGTTCTTTAGAACACTCTGGGAAGCTGCAGTAGAACACAAAGGCATCAACTGACAGTCTGCTCCTGTTGAAATAGAACAGGAAGATATTTGAGATCACACTTGAAACATGTCCTAATTTTTCTTTCCAGAGCACTAACCATAATTTCTATGACAAGATGAACCCCATCATTTTGTTCCTTTTTAAATTAAATGTTTTAAGTGTTACCAGTTTATTCCAATCAAGATGGCTTCAGGTGTGCCATACTTTTGTCATAAGTAAGGCTGTTAGCACTCTAGTTGTTCTTTAGAACACTCTGGGAAGCTGCAGTAGAACACAAAGGAATCAACTGACAGTCTCTGCCCTTGTTGGATGTACATGTTTTACTGAGAATGTCAGACTTCATTCTCACATGACTGAGAAAGATAATGTGAATTTACAGAAAATATGCTCTCATTTTAGCTTCTGGAGCACCTTCCAAAACTGTATGGGACAAGCATGTGAAAATAGTTTTCTCTCAAACATGATTCATGATATCCCAGCAGAAGGTTTTTCACAGGGTAAAATCACCTTAGAACACACCACAATTCCTGAAATTAGTATGGTACCATCAACAAATGAATTCTAATGTAACTAAAGTCTGTTATCACCCTTTATAGTTCTTCTTTTGGTAACCCTCAAAATCTTCGATTCACTACAATGCATTTCAATGGGGTACTATCATTTATATTGGTCCCAAGATGGCTGCCAGCAATTCCAGGATGAAGTGCTGACAGCCAATCAGATCTCACGATGACATGTGTGGTTAGGCTCCGCCCAGATATATATGTGTTTTTACTTTTGATTTTCTCAGCAACTACTGAACGGATTTACACCATTTAACAAAAGGGTTCTTTCTGAACCAAGAACTACCTCTTTGCCAAATTTGGTGTAATTCCGTTCAGCAGTTCGGGCTGTAGCCTTGAATAAAGTTTCCTATGGGAAATTGATTTTTTGACTCTTATTTTTTAATTTCTCCGCAACTACTGAACGGATTTACACCATTTAACAAAAGGGTTCTTTCTGAACCAAGAACTACCTCTTTGCCAAATTTTGTGTAATTCTGTTCAGCAGTTCGGGCTAAAGTTTCCTATGGGAAAATGAATGGGGAAAACACGTTTTGGGACCCCCTTTTTTCTCGGCCCCCGCTTGACGAATCACCCCGAAACTTTCAGGGTAGGAGCAGACCGAAGCGGGCCATAAAGTTTGAAAATTTCGCGAAGATTCGTCAACCGACGCAAGAGTTATTTCAAATAGAATGTTGCGGATTTCCTATGGAAAATAGGTCCTAACTATAACTATCTACTGGCGACCGCCAGTAGATAATATCACTGAAAAAACCATAGGTTTTAGGGAAAGTTATAGTTAGTTGGACATTTCACTCGTACAAAACCAGTGAAATTCCCCCGTTATAGTTAGTTCAGCTAACTATAACTCGCGCCCCGTAATGCACTGCTGATGACGTCACATATTACATCACTCATGACATGGTCAGTGACATCACTGATGACATCTCAAATGACATCACTGATGACATCATCCATGTGATAATTTGATGCATTTTCTCACACCCTAATATAACTTTTCATACACCCACTCTAAATTACAGACTGCCGTTCTCAAAACCATAGACACTCCAATATCAATAACTACATACCCACTCACTGATTCTTAGGCCTACACACACATATCCACTCACTCACCCGTACAGTCACTCATACTTATGGTCACTCAGTACAGGACTATCATATGGACTCATACACTTATATAGAAACATACACACTGCCACTCATCCATAGAGGTACTCACACACCTAGTCAATCATGCAAATAATTAATCACACAGCCATTTACTCACTGATACAGTTATACACACACCAGCTCACTTACTTATACAAATACTACCACATTCTTACACTCTTATACAATCACTGATACAAGCACACACTCATCCATACAACCACTCTCACAATCACACACTCTCACTTATAGCCATTTGTATACTCCAACACACATATATACTGCCTTTCACATATGTAGTTACTCACACATGTACCACTGCGATATACATTCACTCACTAACACACCCATACACACACTCACCCACCCATACAGTCCATCACAGATGCACTCTTGAAACCATGCACCCAGTGACTCACCCACTCACACATCTATGCACAGAGTCACACACACCCCACCCACACAAACACTCAGGCACCCATACAGATACTCAGACAACCAATAAATAACCCATATAGACACTCATGTAGCTATTCACAAACCCATGCAGCCGCTTACACACCAACAGACAGACGGATACAGACATTCACACAGTTTAGTCACTAACCCATGCAATCAGTAAGATATGTTTAATCACTCACTTATAGAGTCAGTCACGCACCTCCTAAATCATCCATTCAGACACTTATACACCTACTCATTCTTCAATACGCCTTTCCCTGTATATATTAAACATATTTAAACTTTACAGAAACACACAGTCACTGGATGATGTCATCAGTGATGTCATTTGAGATGTCATCAGTGATGTCATCAGTGATGTCACTGACCATGTCATGAGTGATGTAATATGTGACGTCATCAGCAGTGCATTGCGGGTGCGCGAGTTATAGTTAGCTGAACTAACTATAACGGGCGAATTTCACTGGTTTTGTATGAGTGAAATGTCCAACTAACTATGACTTTCCCTAAAACCTATGGTTTTTTCAGTGAATTTCAAAGGTTTTTTAAATGCTAATTTCTAACTATAACGTGCCTGAAACCTATGGTTTTTTCAGTGAATTTCAAAGGTTTTTTAAATGCTAATTTCTAACTATAACGTGCCTGAAACCTATGGTTTTTTAAGTGAATTTCAAAGGTTTTTTAAATGCTAGTTTCTAACTATGCCTACAGAGGTAGGACATGTGAAGGAAGAAGAAAAAACGCACAGAAAGAAGCAAAAGAAATGCAGAAAGAAGCAACAGAAGTCCACAAAGACAAAGAAAAGTGCAGGAAGAAGCAAGACATGTGCAGAAAGAACCAACAGAGCAAAAATAGGCCTTGTTGCAAAATCATCCTGTGCCCACAACTTTTTCAGACGGGTACTGGTGGTAACTGACTCTGAGTAACTAGGCCTAGAGCCAGTGCTATGCTAAAAGACACTTAGAATACAGTGAAAATACCTACATCAACTAGGGAACACTATGCGTTGGGGTACCCCTGTGATTAGCATAACCTCCTCTGTAAGGCCCTAGTACATAATAGGGCAGGGGGATTAAAACTACCTCTTAAAACGCGCCACGGGGTGCGTTTGCACAGTGGTGAAGGGAGGGGGGGCCTGAGGTGACATGTGTGCAAACACGCCCTGTGGCCGTTTTAAGTTGGGAGATTAAGTCCCCTTGAATCGTGAGGGTCCCTGGGGTCGAACTAGCCCACTAGGTACCTCCAGTAAGCGCCACAGAGCTGCGTTGCAGAGAGGTGTAAAAAGGGGCGTGGCCTGGACTACCTCTCTGCAACGCAGGCCTGTGGCGCTTACTGGAGGTACCTTGTGGCCTAGTTGGCCCCCAGGGGCCCGCAGGATTGAAGGGGTATTAATTCCCCAACTTAAAACGCGCCACAGTGCGTGTTTCCACACATGTCACCTCAGGCCCCGCCCCCTCCCTTCACCACTGTGCAAACGCTCCCTGTGGCACGTTTTAAGTTGGGGGATAAAGTCCCCTTGAATCCTGAGGGTCCCTGGGGTCCAACTAGCCCACGAGGTACCTCCAGTAAGCGCCACAGAGCTGCGTTGCAGAGAGGTGTAAAAAGGGGCATGGCCTGGACCACCTCTCTGCAACGCAGGCCTGTGGCGCTAACTTGAGATACCTGATGGGCTAGTTGGCCCCCAGGGGCCCTCAGGATTGAAGGGGGCTTAATTCCCCAACTTAAAATGCGCCACAGGGCGTGTTTGCACACATGTCACCTCAGGCCCCGCCCCCTCCCTTCACCACTGTGCAAACGCTCCCTGTGGCGCGTTTTAAGTTGGGGGATAAAGTCCCCTTGAATCCTGAGGGTCCCTGGGGTCCAACTAGCCCACGAGGTACCTCCAGTAAGCGCCACAGAGCTGTGTTGCACATAGGTGTAAAAAGGGGCGTGGCCTGGACCACCTCTCTGCAACGCAGGCCTATGACGCTTACTGGAGATACCTGGTGGGCTAGTTGGCCCCCAGGGGCCCTCAGGATTGAAGGGGTGAGCAAAAAAACGATGGATTTAGGCCCAGATCTCTGTACTGGGGTGAATGTATGACATTGTTCTGCATTCTGTCCATCAACTGTTGTTTTTGCATTTGTCACCCCGAGTGGGACGGGTATGCCCAGACGTGGGTCCCGTGCTCTCCATGCCACTGGAATCAAGCTATCCTGGCTGAAGAGGGTGAAACCCGAAACCGGTCCTAGGATGCTTGTTTCCAGTCCAGGGAGGACCTGGCTTGGCAGTTCAGGCTGGACTGTTCCCATGAGGCACAGGGTCAAGACTGATTTGCATATGGCTGGGTTCAAACTGGAATGGCATGGTGAGCAAAAAAACGATGGATTTAGGCCCAGATCTCTGTACTGGGGTGAATGTATGACATTGTTCTGCATTCTGTCCATCAACTGTTGTTTTTGCATTTGTCACCCCGAGTGGGACGGGTATGCCCAGACGTGGGTCCCGTGCTCTCCATGCCACTGGAATCAAGCTATCCTGGCTGAAGAGGGGTGAAATCCCGAAACCGGTCCTAGGATGCTTGTTTCCAGTCCAGGGAGGACCTGGCTTGGCAGTTCGGGCTGGACTGTTCCCATGAGGCACAGGGTCAAGACTGATTTGCATATGGCTGGGTTCAAACTGGAATGGCATGGTGAGCAAAAAACGATGGATTTAGGCCCAGATCTCTGTACTGGGGTGAATGTATGACATTGTTCTGCATTCTGTCCATCAACTGTTGTTTTTGCATTTGTCACCCCGAGTGGGACGGGTATGCCCAGACCTGGGTCCCGTGCTCTCCATGCCACTGGAATCAAGCTATCCTGGCTGAAAAGGGGTGAAACCCCGAAACCGGTCCTAGGATGCTTGTTTCCAGTCCAGGGAGGACCTGGCTTGGCAGTTCGGGCTGGACTGTTCCCATGAGGCACAGGGTCAAGACTGATTTGCATATGGCTGGGTTCAAACTGGAATGGCATGGTGAGCAAAAAAACGATGGATTTAGGCCCAGATCTCTGTACTGGGGTGAATGTATGACATTGTTCTGCATTCTGTCCATCAACTGTTGTTTTTGCATTTGTCACCCCGAGTGGGACGGGTATGCCCAGACGTGGGTCCCGTGCTCTCCATGCCACTGGAATCAAGCTTTCCTGGCTGAAGAGGGGTGAAACCCCGAAACCGGTCCTAGGATGCTTGTTTCCAGTCCAGGGAGGACCTGGCTTGGCAGTTCGGGCTGGACTGTTCCCATGAGGCACAGGGTCAAGACTGATTTGCATATGGCTGGGTTCAAACTGGAATGGCATGGTGAGCAAAAAACGATGGATTTAGGCCCAGATCTCTGTACTGGGGTGAATGTATGACATTGTTCTGCATTCTGTCCATCAACTGTTGTTTTTGCATTTGCCACCCCGAGTGGGACGGGTATGCCCAGACCTGGGTCCCGTGCTCTCCATGCCACTGGAATCAAGCTATCCTGGCTGAAGAGGGGTGAAACCCCGAAACCGGTCCTAGGATGCTTGTTTCCAGTCCAGGGAGGACCTGGCTTGGCAGTTCGGGCTGGACTGTTCCCATGAGGCACAGGGTCAAGACTGATTTGCATATGGCTGGGTTCAAACTGGAATGGCATGGTGAGCAAAAAACGATGGATTTAGGCCCAGATCTCTGTACTGGGGTGAATGTATGACATTGTTCTGCATTCTGTCCATCAACTGTTGTTTTTGCATTTGCCACCCCGAGTGGGACGGGTATGCCCAGACCTGGGTCCCGTGCTCTCCATGCCACTGGAATCAAGCTATCCTGGCTGAAGAGGGGTGAAACCCCGAAACCGGTCCTAGGATGCTTGTTTCCAGTCCAGGGAGGACCTGGCTTGGCAGTTCGGGCTGGACTGTTCCCATGAGGCACAGGGTCAAGACTGATTTGCATATGGCTGGGTTCAAACTGGAATGGCATGGTGAGCAAAAACGATGGATTTAGGCCCAGATCTCTGTACTGGCGTGAATGTATGATATTGTTCTGCATTCTGTCCATCAACTGTTGTTTTTGCATTTGTCACCCCGAGTGGGACGGGTATGCCCAGACGTGGGTCCCGTGCTCTCCATGCCACTGGAATCAAGCTATCCTGGCTGAAGAGGGGTGAAACCCCGAAACCGGTCCTAGGATGCTTGTTTCCAGTCCAGGGAGGACCTGGCTTGCCAGTTCGGGCTGGACTGTTCCCATGAGGCACAGGGTCAAGACTGATTTGCATATGGCTGGGTTCAAACTGGAATGGCATGGTGAGCAAAAAAACGATGGATTTAGGCCCAGATCTCTGTACTGGGGTGAATGTATGACATTGTTCTGCATTCTGTCCATCAACTGTTGTTTTTGCATTTGTCACCCCGAGTGGGACGGGTATGCCCAGACCTGGGTCCCGTGCTCTCCATGCCACTGGAATCAAGCTATCCTGGCTGAAGAGGGGTGAAACCCCGAAACCGGTCCTAGGATGCTTGTTTCCAGTCCAGGGAGGACCTGGCTTGGCAGTTCGGGCTGGACTGTTCCCATGAGGCACAGGGTCAAGACTGATTTGCATATGGCTGGGTTCAAACTGGAATGGCATGGTGAGCAAAAACGATGGATTTAGGCCCAGATCTCTGTACTGGGGTGAATGTATGACATTGTTCTGCATTCTGTCCATCAACTGTTGTTTTTGCATTTGTCACCCCGAGTGGGACGGGTATGCCCAGACGTGGGTCCCGTGCTCTCCATGACACTGGAATCAAGCTATCCTGGCTGAAGAGGGTGAAACCCCGAAACCGGTCCTAGGATGCTTGTTTCCAGTCCAGGGAGGACCTGGCTTGGCAGTTCGGGCTGGACTGTTCCCATGAGGCACAGGGTCAAGACTGATTTGCATATGGCTGGGTTCAAACTGGAATGGCATGGTGAGCAAAAAAACGATGGATTTAGGCCCAGATCTCTGTACTGGGGTGAATGTATGACATTGTTCTGCATTCTGTCCATCAACTGTTGTTTTTGCATTTGTCACCCCGAGTGGGACGGGTATGCCCAGACGTGGGTCCCGTGCTCTCCATGCCACTGGAATCAAGCTATCCTGGCTGAAGAGGGGTGAAACCCCGAAACCGGTCCTAGGATGCTTGTTTCCAGTCCAGGGAGGACCTGGCTTGGCAGTTCGGGCTGGACTGTTCCCATGAGGCACAGGGTCAAGACTGATTTGCATATGGCTGGGTTCAAACTGGAATGGCATGGTGAGCAAAAAACGATGGATTTAGGCCCAGATCTCTGTACTGGGGTGAATGTATGACATTGTTCTGCATTCTGTCCATCAACTGTTGTTTTTGCATTTGTCACCCCGAGTGGGACGGGTATGCCCAGACCTGGGTCCCGTGCTCTCCATGCCACTGGAATCAAGCTATCCTGGCTGAAGAGGGATGAAACCCCGAAACCGGTCCTAGGATGCTTGTTTCCAGTCCAGGGAGGACCTGGCTTGGCAGTTCGGGCTGGACTGTTCCCATGAGGCACAGGGTCAAGACTGATTTGCATATGGCTGGGTTCAAACTGGAATGGCATGGTGAGCAAAAAAACGATGGATTTAGGCCCAGATCTCTGTACTGGGGTGAATGTATGACATTGTTCTGCATTCTGTCCATCAACTGTTGTTTTTGCATTTGTCACCCCGAGTGGGACGGGTATGCCCAGACGTGGGTCCCGTGCTCTCCATGCCACTGGAATCAAGCTATCCTGGCTGAAGAGGGGTGAAACCCCGAAACCGGTCCTAGGATGCTTGTTTCCAGTCCAGGGAGGACCTGGCTTGGCAGTTCGGGCTGGACTGTTCCCATGAGGCACAGGGTCAAGACTGATTTGCATATGGCTGGGTTCAAACTGGAATGGCATGGTGAGCAAAAAAACGATGGATTTAGGCCCAGATCTCTGTACTGGGGTGAATGTATGACATTGTTCTGCATTCTGTCCATCAACTGTTGTTTTTGCATTTGCCACCCCGAGTGGGACGGGTATGCCCAGACGTGGGTCCCGTGCTCTCCATGCCACTGGAATCAAGCTAGCCTGGCTGAAGAGGGTGAAACCCCGAAACCGGTCCTAGGATGCTTGTTTCCAGTCCAGGGAGGACCTGGCTTGCCAGTTCGGGCTGGACTGTTCCCATGAGGCACAGGGTCAAGACTGATTTGCATATGGCTGGGTTCAAACTGGAATGGCATGGTGAGCAAAAAACGATGGATTTAGGCCCAGATCTCTGTACTGGGGTGAATGTATGACATTGTTCTGCATTCTGTCCATCAACTGTTGTTTTTGCATTTGTCACCCCGAGTGGGACGGGTATGCCCAGACCTGGGTCCCGTGCTCTCCATGCCACTGGAATCAAGCTATCCTGGCTGAAGAGGGGTGAAACCCGAAACCGGTCCTAGGATGCTTGTTTCCAGTCCAGGGAGGACCTGGCTTGGCAGTTCGGGCTGGACTGTTCCCATGAGGCACAGGGTCAAGACTGATTTGCATATGGCTGGGTTCAAACTGGAATGGCATGGTGAGCAAAAAAACGATGGATTTAGGCCCAGATCTCTGTACTGGGGTGAATGTATGACATTGTTCTGCATTCTGTCCATCAACTGTTGTTTTTGCATTTGTCACCCCGAGTGGGACGGGTATGCCCAGACGTGGGTCCCGTGCTCTCCATGACACTGGAATCAAGCTATCCTGGCTGAAGAGGGGTGAAACCCCGAAACCGGTCCTAGGATGCTTGTTTCCAGTCCAGGGAGGACCTGGCTTGGCAGTTCGGGCTGGACTGTTCCCATGAGGCACAGGGTCAAGACTGATTTGCATATGGCTGGGTTCAAACTGGAATGGCATGGTGAGCAAAAAAACGATGGATTTAGGCCCAGATCTCTGTACTGGGGTGAATGTATGACATTGTTCTGCATTCTGTCCATCAACTGTTGTTTTTGCATTTGTCACCCCGAGTGGGACGGGTATGCCCAGACGTGGGTCCCGTGCTCTCCATGCCACTGGAATCAAGCTATCCTGGCTGAAGAGGGGTGAAACCCCGAAACCGGTCCTAGGATGCTTGTTTCCAGTCCAGGGAGGACCTGGCTTGGCAGTTCGGGCTGGACTGTTCCCATGAGGCACAGGGTCAAGACTGATTTGCATATGGCTGGGTTCAAACTGGAATGGCATGGTGAGCAAAAAAACGATGGATTTAGGCCCAGATCTCTGTACTGGGGTGAATGTATGACATTGTTCTGCATTCTGTCCATCAACTGTTGTTTTTGCATTTGTCACCCCGAGTGGGACGGGTATGCCCAGACCTGGGTCCCGTGCTCTCCATGCCACTGGAATCAAGCTATCCTGGCTGAAGAGGGATGAAACCCCGAAACCGGTCCTAGGATGCTTGTTTCCAGTCCAGGGAGGACCTGGCTTGGCAGTTCGGGCTGGACTGTTCCCATGAGGCACAGGGTCAAGACTGATTTGCATATGGCTGGGTTCAAACTGGAATGGCATGGTGAGCAAAAAAACGATGGATTTAGGCCCAGATCTCTGTACTGGGGTGAATGTATGACATTGTTCTGCATTCTGTCCATCAACTGTTGTTTTTGCATTTGTCACCCCGAGTGGGACGGGTATGCCCAGACGTGGGTCCCGTGCTCTCCATGCCACTGGAATCAAGCTATCCTGGCTGAAGAGGGTGAAACCCCGAAACCGGTCCTAGGATGCTTGTTTCCAGTCCAGGGAGGACCTGGCTTGGCAGTTCGGGCTGGACTGTTCCCATGAGGCACAGGGTCAAGACTGATTTGCATATGGCTGGGTTCAAACTGGAATGGCATGGTGAGCAAAAAAACGATGGATTTAGGCCCAGATCTCTGTACTGGGGTGAATGTATGACATTGTTCTGCATTCTGTCCATCAACTGTTGTTTTTGCATTTGCCACCCCGAGTGGGACGGGTATGCCCAGACGTGGGTCCCGTGCTCTCCATGCCACTGGAATCAAGCTAGCCTGGCTGAAGAGGGGTGAAACCCCGAAACCGGTCCTAGGATGCTTGTTTCCAGTCCAGGGAGGACCTGGCTTGGCAGTTCGGGCTGGACTGTTCCCATGAGGCATAGGGTCAAGACTGATTTGCATATGGCTGGGTTCAAACTGGAATGGCATGGTGAGCAAAAAAACGATGGATTTAGGCCCAGATCTCTGTACTGGGGTGAATGTATGACATTGTTCTGCATTCTGTCCATCAACTGTTGTTTTTGCATTTGTCACCCCGAGTGGGACGGGTATGCCCAGACGTGGGTCCCGTGCTCTCCATGCCACTGGAATCAAGCTATCCTGGCTGAAGAGGGGTGAAACCCCGAAACCGGTCCTAGGATGCTTGTTTCCAGTCCAGGGAGGACCTGGCTTGGCAGTTCGGGCTGGACTGTTCCCATGAGGCACAGGGTCAAGACTGATTTGCATATGGCTGGGTTCAAACTGGAATGGCATGGTGAGCAAAAAACGATGGATTTAGGCTTAGATCTCTGTACTGGGGTGAATGTATGACATTGTTCTGCATTCTGTCCATCAACTGTTGTTTTTGCATTTGTCACCCCGAGTGGGACGGTATGCCCAGACGTGGGTCCCGTGCTCTCCATGCAACTGGAATCAAGCTATCCTGGCTGAAGAGGGGTGAAACCCCGAAACCGGTCCTAGGATGCTTGTTTCCAGTCCAGGAAGGACCTGGCTTGGCAGTTCGGGCTGGACTGTTCCCATGAGGCACTGGGTCAAGACTGATTTGCATATGGCTGGGTTCAAACTGGAATGGCATGGTGAGCAAAAAACGATGGATTTAGGCCCAGATCTCTGTACGGGGGTGAATGTATGACATTGTTCTGCATTCTGTCCATCAACTGTTGTTTTTGCATTTGTCACCCCGAGTGGGACGGGTATGCCCAGACGTGGGTCCCGTGCTCTCCATGCCACTGGAATCAAGCTATCCTGGCTGAAGAGGGGTGAAACCCCGAAACCGGTCCTAGGATGCTTGTTTCCAGTCCAGGGAGGACCTGGCTTGGCAGTTCGGGCTGGACTGTTCCCATGAGGCACAGGTTCAAGACTGATTTGCATATGGCTTGGTTCAAACTGGAATGGCATGGTGAGCAAAAAACGATGGATTTAGGCCCAGATCTCTGTACTGGGGTGAATGTATGACATTGTTCTGCATTCTGTCCATCAACTGTTGTTTTTGCATTTGTCACCCCGAGTGGGACGGGTATGCCCAGACGTGGGTCCCGTGCTCTCCATGCCACTGGAATCAAGCTATCCTGGCTGAAGAGGGTGAAACCCCGAAACCGGTCCTAGGATGCTTGTTTCCAGTCCAGGGAGGACCTGGCTTGGCAGTTCGGGCTGGACTGTTCCCATGAGGCACAGGGTCAAGACTGATTTGCATATGGCTGGGTTCAAACTGGAATGGCATGGTGAGCAAAAAAACAATGGATTTAGGCCCACAACTCTGTACTGGGGTGAATGTATGACATTGTTCTGCATTCTGTCCATCAACTGTTGTTTTTGCATTTGTCACCCCGAGTGGGACGGGTATGCCCAGACCTGGGTCCCGTGCTCTCCATGCCACTGGAATCAAGCTATCCTGGCTGAAGAGGGGTGAAACCCCGAAACCGGTCCTAGGATGCTTGTTTCCAGTCCAGGGAGGACCTGGCTTGGCAGTTCGGGCTGGACTGTTCCCATGAGGCACAGGGTCAAGACTGATTTGCATATGGCTGGGTTCAAACTGGAATGGCATGGTGAGCAAAAAACGATGGATTTAGGCCCAGATCTCTGTACTGGGGTGAATGTATGACATTGTTCTGCATTCTGTCCATCAACTGTTGTTTTTGCATTTGTCACCCCGAGTGGGACGGGTATGCCCAGACGTGGGTCCCGTGCTCTCCATGCCACTGGAATCAAGCTATCCTGGCTGAAGAGGGTGAAACCCCGAAACCGGTCCTAGGATGCTTGTTTCCAGTCCAGGGAGGACCTGGCTTGGCAGTTCGGGCTGGACTGTTCCCATGAGGCACAGGGTCAAGACTGATTTGCATATGGCTGGGTTCAAACTGGAATGGCATGGTGAGCAAAAAAACGATGTATTTAGGCCCAGATCTCTGTACTGGGGTGAATGTATGACATTGTTCTGCATTCTGTCCATCAACTGTTGTTTTTGCATTTGTCACCCCGAGTGGGACGGGTATGCCCAGACGTGGGTCCCGTGCTCTCCATGCCACTGGAATCAAGCTATCCTGGCTGAAGAGGGTGAAACCCCGAAACCGGTCCTAGGATGCTTGTTTCCAGTCCAGGGAGGACCTGGCTTGGCAGTTCGGGCTGGACTGTTCCCATGAGGCACAGGGTCAAGACTGATTTGCATATGGCTGGGTTCAAACTGGAATGGCATGGTGAGCAAAAAAACAATGGATTTAGGCCCAGATCTCTGTACTGGGGTGAATGTATGACATTGTTCTGCATTCTGTCAATCAACTGTTGTTTTTGCACTAGTACATAATAGGGCAGGGGGATTAAAACTACCTCTTAAAACGCGCCACTGGGCGCGTTTGCACAGTGGTGAAGGGAGGGGGGCCTGAGGTGACATGTGTGCAAACACGCCCTGTGGCCGTTTTAAGTTGGGAGATTAAGTCCCCTTGAATCGTGAGGGTCCCTGGCGTCGAACTAGCCCACTAGGTACCTCCAGTAAGCGCCACAGAGCTGCGTTGCAGAGAGGTGTAAAAAGGGGCGTGGCCTAGACTACCTCTCTGCAACGCAGGCCTGTGGCGCTTACAGGAGGTACCTGGTGGCCTAGTTGGCCCCCAGGGGCCCGCAGGATTGAAGGGGTATTAATTCCCCAACTTAAAACGCGCCACAGGGCGTGTTTCCACACATGTCACCTCAGGCCCCGCCCCCTCCCTTCAACACTGTGCAAACGCACCCCGTGGCGTGTTTTAAGTTGGGGATAAAGTCCCCTTGAATCCTGAGGGTCCCTGGGGTCCAACTAGCCCACGAGGTACCTCCAGTAAGCGCCACAGAGCTGCGTTGCAGAGAGGTGTAAAAAGGGGCATGGCCTGGACCACCTCTCTGCAACGCAGGCCTGTGGCGCTTACTGGAGATACCTGATGGGCTAGTTGGCCCCCAGGGGCCCTCAGGATTGAAGGGACTTAATTCCCCAACTTAAAACGCGCCACAGGGCGTGTTTGCACACATGTCACCTCAGGCCCCGCCCCCTCCCTTCACCACTGTGCAAACGCTCCCCGTGGCGCGTTTTAAGTTGGGGGATAAAGTCCCCTTGAATCCTGAGGGTCCCTGGGGTCCAACTAGCCCACGAGGTACCTCCAGTAAGCGCCACAGAGCTGTGTTGCACATAGGTGTAAAAAGGGGCGTGGCCTGGACCACCTCTCTGCAACGCAGGCCTGTGACGCTTACTGGAGATACCTGACGGGCTAGTTGGCCCCCATGGGCCCTCAGGATTGAAGGGGACTTAATTACCCAACTTAAAATGCGCCACAGGGCGTGTTTGCACACATGTCACCTCAGGCCCCGCCCCCTCCCTTCACCACTGTGCAAAATCGCCCCGTGGCGCGTTTTAAGTTGGGGGATTAAGTCCCCTTGAATCCTGAGGGTCCCTGGGGTCCAACTAGCCCACCAGGTACCTCCAGTAAGCCCCACAGAGTTGCGTTGCAGAGAGGTGTAAAAAGGAGCGTGGCCTCTGAACACCTCTCTGCAACGCAGCTCCCTGGCACATACTGAAGGTTCCTGGTGGGCTAGTTGGCCCCCAGGGACCCCCAGTATTCAAGGGGAATTAGTTCCCCATCTTACAACACGCCAGGGGGCGCGTTTGCAGAGTGCTGCAGGGAGGGGGCGAAGCCTCCGGCGGATGCCGGTCTTTTTAAAAAAAAATGTTTTTTTAAGAAGGGGGGCTGTGTGGCCCCCTTTCCTTTCCTATTTTATTGGCCCTGGGGACCCCATCCCCCAGGGCCTGACCCCTATTTTGTTTTTATTTAAAAAATTTGAAGGGGGCCGCATGGCCCCCTCCTGAGGCCATATTCGGCCCCGGGGACCCCATCCCCTGGGGCATGGCCAGTTTTTTTTTTTTTATTAAATTATTGGAGGGGGGCTGCGTGGCCCCCCTCCTCAGGCCATTTATGGCCCCGGGGACCCCATCCCCCGGGGCCAGCCTTTCTGTGTATTTTTTTTAAAGTT
Organism: Calotriton arnoldi; assembly: GCA_963921515.1. Classification (NCBI taxonomy): domain Eukaryota; kingdom Metazoa; phylum Chordata; class Amphibia; order Caudata; family Salamandridae; genus Calotriton; species Calotriton arnoldi. Next base: position 40,365 of record CAWUFW010024650.1, on the reverse strand, counting down.
TTTCTTTTATAATGGGGGAGGGGTGCCGCGTGACCCCCCTCCGTGGCCACTTCTGGCCCCGGGGCCTGCCCTCTCGTTGGGGACCGTGGGGGGAACCCCAATGCCCCCACGGTCCCGCCGGCTCCCCGCGTCCTGCGGGAGCCGGCATTGCTTTTCCACATGCCGGCTCCCCGTGTGGAAAAGCAATTCTGCTTGCTTCATTGAAGCGAGAGCAGGTTTCCTGATCTCGCTTCAATGAAGCAAAGCAGTTTGCAATGACAGGTCGGGAGCCGCGAGGCTCCCGCCCTGTCATTGCAAACAGCAGTGTCCCGTGGGTGGGCACCCCGGGACACTGCAGGAGCCGGCCCTGGGGGTGGCGGTCCCCAGGGCCATCACAGGCTCCAGGAGGGGGGCCGCACGGCCCCCCTCCCAACATCTGCACAGCCCCGGGGAGGTGGTGGTCCCCGGGGCTCAGGGGTCCGTAACGGACCCCCAAATTTGCATAGTTAGTGTTCCGGGGAGGTGGCGGTCCCCGGGGTGTGTGGGGGGCTTGAGCCCCCCCACACAGGTAGTTTTTTTTTTTTTTAAAACAAGCCCCGGGGGTTGGCGGTCCCGGGGCTGCGGGAGGCCATGTGCCCCCCGCAAATATGAAGAAAGCCCCGGGGTGGCGGTCCCCGGGGCTGCGGGGCCTCGTTGGGCCCCCGCTATTAAATTTACGCATGCCCCCAGGACTTGGCCCACCCGGGGGCTAAATATAAACGACGCGCGGGAGCCCGCGCGTCGTTTTTTTTTTTTTCGCCGTGGGATCTGGCGCGCATTTTGCCGATTTTTTTTTTTTTAAACAAATTCTTTTTTGGGACCCCCTGAGCAGGCCTAGGGGATCAGGGTGTTTCTACCCTGCCCCCTTTTCTTGTTTTGCGCGTTTCTTTTTCTCTTTTCTTGTGCCTCGGTTCTACCGAAGCACAAGATGGCTGCCAACACTTCCTGGTTTGGAGTGTTGACAGCCAATTATAATGCAGCTTGTGATCAGGAAGGTCCGCGGATCCTCCGTGCCTCTAAATATCGAAACTTTTATTTTTGATTTTCTCAGCAACTACTGAACGGATTTACACCATTTTTAAAAAGAGTGCTTTCTGAACCAAGCACTACCTTTTTGCCAAATTTGGTGTAATTCCGTTTAGCAGTTCGGGCTGTAGCCGTGTCTAAAGTTTCCTATGGGAATTATCATGGAGAAAACACGTTTTGGGACCCCCCTTTTTTCTCGGCCCCTGCTTGATGAATCACCCCTAAACTTTCAAGATAGGAGTGGACCGGAGCGGCCATAAGTTTTGAAAATTTCGCAAAGATTCATCAACCGGCGCCAAAGTTATTGGGAAAAGAATGTTACGAATTTCCTATGGACAATAGGTCCTAACTATAACTATCTACTGGCGACCGCCAGTAGATAATATATATATATAAAACCTCGCAAAGAAGCTGGAACGCACTCATGAGCAGGTAAGTTAATCGTTTTTTTATTTACTCCTTACAGAGACCACTAAACCCTACGCGTTTCAGTCTATCTTAGACCTTGGTCATTATATTTATATTCACTGAAAAAAAACAAAGGTTACAGGGACGTTATAGTTATGAAATAGATTTTAAAAAACCTTACAAATTCACTGAAAAAACCAAAGGTTACAGGGACATTATAGTTAGGCTCAGATTTTACAAGTACAAAGCCATTGAAATTCAGCAGTCATAGTTACCTCATCTAACTTTAACGTACGCCCCCACAATGCACTGCTTATGACCTCACATATTACATCACTCATGACATGGTCAGTGACATTACTGATGACATCACTGATGACATCTCAAATGACATCACTGATGACATCATCCAGTGAATGTAAGCATTTCGTAAAAGTTTCTGAGAGTTAAAGATATATACTAAGGTACTGCATAAGTTAAATTACTATTATTTTTGTACTACTAATGAGTGATAATGTTTCTAATATATGTCATCTGTATGACACTGTCGCTGTCTGTATCAGTGTGGGAGTGGGTGTCTGAGTGGCTGTCTGGGTGTGTGAGTGGGTGTGTGAGTGGCTGTATTGGTGAATAAGTGGGTAAGCGAGTAGCTGTATGGGTGAGTGAGTGACTGTGTGAGTGGCTGTACGGGTGGGTGAGTGTGTGTGTGAGTGGTTGTGTCAGTGACTATGGTGGCTGTGTGAGTGGCCCTTTCTGCTCGTTTCTCACCTTTATTCTTCCTCTTTTCGGCTCATTTCTGATCTTTATTCTGACTCTTGCTGCTCGTTTCTGACCTCTATTTTGCCACTTTCTGCTATTTTTTGACCTTTTTTGCCTCTTTCTGTTCGTTTTTCATCTTTATTTTGCCTTTCTGCTCGTTTCTGAACTTTATTCTGCCTCTTTTTGCTTGTTCCTCACCTTTATTCTGCCTATTTTTGCTCATTGCTGACTTTAATTTTGTCTCTTTCTGCTCGTTTCTGACCTCTATTTTGCCTCTTTCTGCTTATTTCAGACCTTTATTCTGCCTCTTCCTACTCATTTCCTACCTTTATTTTGCCTCTTTTCTGCTCGTTGCTGACCTTTATTCTGCTTCTTTCTGACCTTTAGTCAGCCTCTTTATGCTTGTTTCTTATCTTAATTTTGCCTCTTGCTGCTCGTTGATGACCTTTTTTCTGCCTCTTTCTGCTCATTTCTGACCTTTATTTTGCCTCTTACTGCTTGTTTCTGCCCTCTTATTCTGCATCCTGCTGCTTTTCTGACCTCTATTTTGCCTAATTCTGCTTGTTTCTAGCCTTTATTCGGCCTCTTTCTGCTCATTTCTCTTTTTTTGCCTCTTTCTGCTAATTGCTGACTTTTATTTTTCCTCTTTCTGCTCATTTCTCATCTTTATTTTGCCTCTTTCTGCTTGTTTCTCACCTTTCTTCTCATTGCTGACCTTTATTTTGCCTCTTTTTGACCTCTATTTTGCATCTTTCTGCTCATTTCTGACCTTTTTTCTGTCTCTTTCTGTTCGTTTCTAACTTTTATTTTGCTTCTTTCTGCTCCTGGCTGACCTTTATTCACCTCTTTCTGCTGGTTTCTGACCTTTATTCTGTCTTTTTCTGCTCATTTCTGACCTTTATCTTGCCTCTCTCTGCTCGTTGCTGACCTCAATGCTGCCTCTTTCTGCTTGGTTCTGACCTTTATTCTGCTTCTTTCTGCTCTTTTCTGACATTTATCTCTACTTTTCTGCTTGTTGCTGACCTTTATTCTGCCTCTTTCTGCTCATTTCTGACCTTTATTCTGCCTTATTTTGGTTAATTTCTCACCTTTATTTTGCCTCTTTCTCATCTTTTCCCCAGAGACCGCGGGGGGCTTAAGGACCCCGCAGTCCCTGCCAGCTCCCCGCCTCCTGTGGAAGCCGACATTGCTCTCACAGACAGGGAGCTTTTAAACATGCAGCTGCCTGTCTGTGAGAGCAATCGTTTCATCTGTTTCCCTGCCTGCTTCATAGTGGGCAGGGAAACAGACAAAACCTCAGCTCACAGAAAGCGAGAGCATTTTGTCAGCTCCCACTTGCTGGAAGTGGAGTGTTCGCTCAAACAGCTATGTCCCAAGGGTGGGTACCGCAGGATGTAGCAGGAGCCAGCCATGCGAGGTGGCGGTTCCTATGGTCATATATGGCTCCAAGTGGCGGACCATGCGGCCCCTGTCCTTTCACTTTCATGGGCCGCCACAGGGGGATGGTGGTTCCCGGGCCGAAAACAGCCCGAGAGGGGAGCCGCGCATCCCCTTTCCTTCTTTAAAAAAAAAGAAAGCCCCAGGGAGGTGGTGGTCTCCGGGGATTGGGGGGTCCACACGCCCCCTTTAGCATTTTATTTTATGCCCTGGGGAGGTGGTGGCCCCCGGGGCTCCGGGGGGGTCTGTGAGGCCCAGGGAACTGGTCCCCACCAGGTCCCCCATTTCTTATTACAGTTAGACCAGGGAGGTCATGGTCCCCAGGGCATTTTTAAGTCCTTGGAGTGGGGTCCCATGCGCCCTCCTCCATTTTTTAAATAATCCCTTCATGACTCATGGACCTGGCCCACCTGGGGGCTACAATTAAAACAAGAATTTTTTATGCGGTAATGGTGGACACAAATAGGAAAATTACCACACCTCGTACAAATACTTTATATGAATCAATTTGTTGGTGAGAACAACTTTCAATAGGATTGTGTATAAAGAGGTTCTATCGCAGTTCTGGCACCCTACTACCAAAGGTGGCCCCTGTACATTAGAAAACTAATGTCAAACAAGAAAATATTCAATAGAACTGCACCCAGCACCCTCATAGACAGTTGTTATAACCATAACAGTAATGGATATTTATAAGCATGCACACAATATTCAATATGCGTTGTCAATCCTTGTAAAGGAACAAACAGATACTTTTTTCCATGAACGATAGTAAAAAAATCCTATTACTACTCCAAGCTTTCACTGTTGGTTTATTCTGTACAATGACATTTCTAGCAAGAGATCAGCCAACACGTGTTTCATCTTTTTAAGACTTTTTCAAGGCAGTTCAGTAGTCTTGATCCTAATGATCTTCATGTGTTGTTACAAATGGCCATGAATGCCCATACGTAGCGGCTGGAAATATTCTGCTACTCCAAGTATTTCAACACGTGTTTCGTCTTTTGAAGACTTTTTCTTAAGGCTGGAAATATAGATATAATACATGTTTGTTGGTGTTTGTATACAAATGGTGACTAAAGTACAGATGGCTGTTAATGCATATATTATCATTCTTAACATATATAGAAATACTCCCTAGATGCCTGTGCCATTCTAATGCAGAGAAAGAGAAATAAATAAATGGAAATGAGAGTATACAAAGGATGAGAGAGAAAAAAGAGATATACCATTGATCGAAAGTTTTGCTAAAGAAATCTGTGATTGTAAAGTCAAGCCTTCACCAAAAATAGTGACCGAGGCAGCAAGGTGATTCCACCCGGTTGTGGCAGATGTTATAGTATAACCATACACCCACCAGTTCAGTATTCTTGATCCTAATGATCTTCATGTGTTGTTACAAATGGCCATGAATGCCCATACGTAGCAGCTGGAACTATTCTGCTACTCCATGTATCTGGAACAATGAGAGTAAACAATATCCTCTTTTACAAATAGAGGTTACCCCGTAGATACACACGATAGTGCTAGTATTAGCAGTTCACTTACTTCAGCATAAAGCATGACAATCTCAATTCCAAAGTTAAATCCAAGATTAATTCCAAGAAAAAGTATGTAAACCGGCGAACAGTTATCTACAATAAAAGATCAAGATTATATCTTGTTCAGAGAATGATCACAGATATCTCATAATCATCCCATAGATCCTGCTGAAAAACCGTAACTAAGTGTAATAAAATCGTTGCCCTCATTATGCAAACCGTAGTGCATGAAGTAGTCCCATGCATAGCCCAATATTCTGCTTGTCACCTCTAATTGTGATAATATCCAATATGATATGTGCACCTATTGAATCCAGTGAATTCATAGTGATATCATAGGTATAAAAACCAAAGTGATCGGAGTTAAACCAAACAGTAGAGAAAACAACAAAGTGAAATTTATCTTGCTATATCATAGTGTTAAAATAAGTACGTAATGAATAAATACCAAATATATGTCGATTCTCAAATCATGATTAAATTGTAATGATGAGCTGCCATTTTTAACAATAGAGGAAGTCCATGGTAAGCTACCCCCTGCAAATAAAATAAATATAAAAATAGCAGTAAAGTACTAGTACCCTAAGACGTGTAGAACTCCCGGCTCATTTACCATCCTCAGTCGAGCAACAACTAAGTTCACTTACCCGGTATTCCGCAAAGGTGTCCCAAACACAGGTCCGTTCAAGGTAGTAAACCTGAACGTCCATCTTCCTGTTGCGTATATAGCGCGTCACGGTCATATGACCCAAACAAATCTAGAAAGTCCAACTAGTGAACAGCTCAAGGAAGTGGAACAGACGATAGCGCCATATTTGAATGGCCAAAATCTTGCATATCGTGTAGACAAATTTCCACATTATCTGTCGGTATAAACTACTTGATTATAATTACGGGAAATTACGATACCAAAAATCCCATAATGGCCCTCAAGTCGGCTATCAAATCTTTTTAATATTCAAAAAAGTCACATCAGAAAATAACTGGAGATAAGTGACTCCTGTTGACGCCATATTGGGAAGGCCAAAGTCCCATATCACATAGTCTTAATGTATAAGAAGCCTAGTATATCTAGTTAAAAATATATAGGAGTAGTGCAAGTTTATCATAAAGAGTTTGTTCTAGTGCATGTAAAACTAAGTATATCTAATTAAAAATATATGGGAGCAGTGCAAGTTTGTCCAAAAGTACTTGATATCTATCTAATTTAAAGGCAGTCTGACCTTCACAAGCAGTCAAAGACATCATCCAATTACCGATTCCGTAGAATCCAGTCCAGATTTAAGTTTATTCAACTCTCCTCCTGGTTTGCAGCCTCAAAAAAGGAAATTCACGGCGACTGGGAGCTGGAACTGTCTTTTCAAGACACAAGACACAAGACACAAGAATAAGAAGGTTGCAAGGTGGTATGGGAAGTTTTTGGAGGCGGAAGAAAAGAACCTAGCACCTCCCTATTCAGTATGGAATGGAATCTTCCATGAGGGAGATATCGAAACGGTCTGGGATCACTCCTTGAGGCTACTCTACGGCATTGTTAAACCTGCTAACCTGAAGAGGAACCATTTTTTTACTATTAACCGTCTGTATTGGACTTCAGCTAAAATTGCAAGGTTTGCACCCCACCCTCCTCCCAAATGCGTAAGGTGCGGTTGTTTAGAAGACAAGGATGTACATATCTTTTTTGAATGCCTGAAGTTGATGGATTACTGGGGGGGAATTGAACTTACTCTAAAAGGCATTTTTGGCAGAGAGATCGATTTGAACACAATACTTGTTCTCTTTGGAGGGGACGATAAAATCAGTAAGCTGACGAAGCGGCCACATAGAGGGTTGCTCTTCTATTTGATCTTAATTGCCAGAAGAGAAATCTCTGTGAAATGGAGGGACCCTCTGACCCCGAAAGTGAAAGATTGGGTTAAGGCAGCTGTTAAGGTCTGGCCACTCGATCAAGGTATGGAAAAGGACCTTGCCCCAGATATATGGACTTTTTTTTAATAGGGAGTAGCTCGTTAGGCATTGACTATTTACTCCGATGATCACACCAAGGCACCAATAAAGGTGATGATCCGGTATGGTACCAGACCGGGGCGAATGCAGTGGCCGCGGGGCTTGCAGTTTGAGGGCGCGGCTTATTGAGATTTGCAGATGCCTTCAGGTGATATGAGGATAAAAAAAATAATAAAAAAAACTGATTCTCAGGTGGTAACATGGGTACAAAAGTAGATTTTGTCCTTAGTCCACTGTCAATGTTTAAATTTGTGGCTATGTCTAAATCCTGTAAAATTTCACCAATAGTAGGTGCTGGCCCAGTGCTTTCATCCAAAGATAACAGAATTTGTAGGTCTTGAATATGTTTAATCGTTTTGTCGCTTTCAAAGACAGAAAAAATAGGAATTGAGCAGGGTCTATGATTAGCATCAAAATATTTTTTAAGTTTTAAACAAAAAGAGAAAACACTGGGCCAGCACCTACTATTGGTGACATTTTGCAGGATTTAGACATAGCCACAAATTTAAACATTTTATAAGGCTGTAACAAGTAATTTATATGTGTTAGAAGATAAACTCTGCAATAAACATGGCAATTTCAGAGATAACCTCAATACAGCCGAACGTACAGCGTTATACCAATTGTCAGGTTACACCGAGATGACAATCAAGGAGGCGGACAAAGGGGGCAATATTGTTATAATGGATATAGAGTACTACATTAAGGAAATTGACAATCAACTTGCTGACACTAAGCATACACCAGAGTACCACATAATCCACTGAAGGAGGTAATATCAATTACTGAACAGAGACTGAGCCATTGGCGGAATTCCTGCCTTTTGACGGACATGGAAGATAAATATCTGTTCAAACAATCACCACGAGCCCCATGTATCCACCATCTACCTAAGATACACAAGAATTGCACCTTTACACCAGGTAGACCCATTATTTCAGGGATTGGATCACCTACGGAACATATTTCTGAGTATATTGACATTTGTTTGCAGCACATAGTACAAAACCTACCGGCATTCATTAAAGGCACTAAGGACCTATTGAACAAATTGGATGATCTAGTTTGGTCAGATGAATTTACATTTGTTACCCTTGATGTCAATGCTTTATATACTAGCACCCCTTTGGATAAGGGCATGGAGGCTCTGACATACTTTCTGTCTAAACGGGATGCCACATTATATGAGCATACTCAGGTGATTTTGGATCTTACACGTCTTACTTTAGAAAATAACTTTTTGTACATAATGGTACTTGGTTCAGGCAATCATCTTTTCTGGAGTTGCCATGGGGTCTAAATATTCACCATCTTTTGCCAATATTTATATGTTTTTTTTTTAAAACAACATCACATATGGAGAGCTTGCCCGCCTAGTATGACAGGATCAATTATTTACTGGGGGCGATTCATTGACGACGTCATTATAATTTGGGGTGGAGATGACAAAACTCTCAACGAATTCAAATCACATCTCAATAACAATTTATACAATTTGGGATTTACACATCAGGTCAGCAAGAAGGAGATTGACTTTTTGGACATCACTTTGTATATAGAAGATGGGACGATTGCATCTAGATTTACCGTAAACCTACTGCGTGCAACTCTGTGCTACATGCGAATAGTACAATCACACAGAAGGGGGCCCCTGTACAGGATACCTAGGCAGGGGAACAGGGGTAAGCAATAAGTTAAATCAACAAAGACCCACTGCCTGATTACTTTAATGAATCCGCAATAAGTCAGAAATGAAACTAGGGAGACTATCAATCAAGTTCCCTGGGAGAAAGGAATCCAGGGGGGGGTAAGTGGGAGCAGACAATCAAAAACATATAACCAAGAGGAAACCAAATTTGTACAACAATAACATGAATTTTATTCAACAATTTCAGGTATCAAAATATTTCTTTAGGACTGCATTAAATAGATATCACAATAAAAGGCTACATTCTATGCATAGGAGATGCTATAGGTAAAACATGGTACCCAGACGCAAAACACACACACACTTGATCCTCACATGCACACCACAACTTCATACATACGCATTCACCCAACAAAAATTTCAATGGCTGTCCGCTGACTCCATCAAGGAACTCCTAAAGCATCGGTGGTCTTAGATATGCATTTCAAAATACAAAGCTTTTCAATGATTCACTAGATGTGCCGTAATCACAAAATGGACATCAATGTTGAAAGACCAATACCTTAATGGTGCACTTTTGGTTAAGGTAGGCCTCAAAGAAGTGTTGTAGACGGTGATATATAAGTCAGGGAACAGCCGTGGCGACGCGCGTTTCGGTGACCGACCCAGGGTTGGGTCACACCTTCTTCAGGGCGCAGAGGTGGGCAGGCGAAGATGAACAACAGGATGGGGCACCTATAATAAAAGACAAATATATCCCACATAAAACACGGTCCCCCCCAAATGAGGGACCTACACCTGGAGCTCCCAGGGACATGATTGGAGATGGTCTCATGATACCAATAGCGTCGGGGACATGCATTGGGAAGAGCAGCACAGCATCCAAAGTCCCAATTTAGACACCCAGAGTTGTGAGTCGAGATTGTGGGCACTGATCTAATTAAAGTGCAAAAGAAGACAGCACGTGAATAAAGAGAATACATGTATATGGGGAATATATGAATATGGGCATAAGTGAGGAAAAAAGTAGGAAATACCATATAGGTGCGTGGTGCCTGAAATGTTCTACGGACCCCTCACCAAACAGATGGAGGGAGAGCAGTCAAAAGTACCTGAGCGGCGGCCCAAATCGAAATAACAGGCCTGTAAACAAAACAGGGTTCCTACTGGTGAGGGGGAGCCAAGCTCCCAAAGATCAGCGGAGAGTTCTATGTGAAGATAGAAGAAAAAATAATAGTTTCTAAATACAGTAGCCAACAGGCTGAAATTACCAAATCAAAACAAGCATGAACTCAAAGGGTTCTTACCTTAGGTATAAGAATCAAGCTGAGGTCTGGAAGGATATAGTGGGGTGAACGCCGCGAGCTGGGAGGAGGTTCCTCGAATCCCATCATGGACACAGGACATGATGTAGAATCAGGGAAAAGGCATCCATCATGCAAGGATCTTCTAAAGCCTGGGACAGAAATAGGAAACAGATCTGAGTGTCCAGAGTTCCAAGCCAGGCGGTGCTGAAGGTGAAACTACAAGGGGGGCGTCTATCTATTCCTCAAAAATGAAATCACACCCAATGGAGACGGGGGAGATAAAGAAAGAGGTCCCTCTGGTCCGCACCGGTCCAGGCAAGGGTGGAAAGTGGACCACCAGATGGCGGGTTGCGCGGGGTCCACAGAAAGTACCCTCGAGGGGCCACCCAGATCGGAACATGTGCTCATATGTAAAGCACAGATGCTAGGGAACCTACCTACTCTCAGATGTATATGGCTCCGGAAGAAAACATAAGCGCCCCACAGGAAGCAGAGGTGAGCACACGCGTATAGTGTAATGAATACCTTAACGCCCGGTACGGCGTGAGGGTACACGATGCAGCGGGGGCCCGAAAGTGGAAATTCTTGAAGAAACAACCACACTCATCGAAGCAGAGCCCGACGTGGGTTCCAAAAGGCAAAAAGGGAAACTCTCCACGCTGTCAGGTCCACCCGGTCACTGCGGTGACTACTGATAAGCCTCACGGTGAGGTGGATACGTCATACCTTTTGCGGCCACGTGATCAAACGTAGGCCGTCATAGTGCCAAAGAAGGAACTGGGTCGTACAGGTTCCTGGGCTAACAAATAGTGCCCATCCTAATACACAAATCAAAGCCATCCCTTTGGGGAGATGATGCGTCTGAGAAGAAACTGTAATAATGACACAGTCTTTGAGAAGGAATTAGATCATCGAAGATCCATATGTACAACTATGATAGAAACATATTGGACAAGGCACAAACTAAGATACATAAAAGATCACGCTCAAACCTTTTAAGAACAGGGACAAAAAAAGAAGGAACAAAGACGTAATGTGGCGCTCATTACACAATACAATTCACATAGTCAGGCTCTTTTCAAAATTCTACATAGACATTGGCATCTCTTGACGTTGGAACACAGCTTAAACAAGTATATAGCCAATAAACTACAGATCACTTATAGTAGAGGTAGGACACTTAGAAACATTCTGTGCCCATCCTAGATTCATCCAACCAAGGCAGGGCAATCAAAATCTTGGTTTCCTAATTAACCCATGGGATTCTATAGGTGCACTTCATGTAATGTCTGCCAATATGCAGCAGATAAAACAGTGAGCTTTTGCTACAATACAGGACAGGTCTATCAAATAAGACATTTTATTAATTGTAACACTAAATATGTGGTTTACTGTATTGTTTGCCACTGTGGTCTGATTTATTTCGGCAGCATGATCTGGCCCCTGAAAGAACGGATTCAGGAGCATATTAGAGCAATCCGAAATGGTAATACCAACTACCCACTTGCTGTTCACTATAACACTGTACATGCAACATCTGAACTTATTAGACTTACATTTCATGGCATTGCATTAGCTGAGGATAATGCCTGTGGTGGCGACAGAACCTTAGCACTCAGGAAATTAGCGACTAGGTGGCTGATAAAACTTAGATCTGAGGACCTTGGTTTGAATACGGTCAGGGAATTACATGTCTTCCTCCAAGAATGATAAGGTGTATGATCACAGAGTAATATCTAACTGGATATGATACTAGATATTTTATCCATCTGACACATCAGTTGGAGTATTATGGATACAATATTCAATAGCATAAGATAGTACCACTGTGTTAAGAGGAAAATGTTTAGTACTCAGCCATACGATCATGCTACATGTCTCCTGCTATGTATGAATAAGAAGTTGCAAGACCTCGTTGGATTAATTTAATCAATTCTGGAATCTAAAAATTATCATGTACTAATGAGTGTTCTATATGATCTTTACCTTCCCCTCTATGAATTTTAATTTCTCTTAATTTCTCTTCTTTTCCCACTTTTTCACACAATTTGGTCTCGTGACTAAAACACTTCTCTATCCAAACAGATACCAGACAGGTCTACCACGTGTTATCTTGCGTGATCTAGACTGTCTGTCTAAATATTGCGGCTTTTGAGTGTATATTTAAAAGTTATTTTTTTTTATTATACGGAATCCGTGATTGGATGATGTCTTTGACTGCTTGTTAAGTTCAGGCCGCCTTTAAATTAGATGGATATCAAGTACTTTAGGACAAACTTGTACTACTCCAATATATTTTTAATTAGATATACTTAGTTTTACATGCACTAGGACAAACTCTTTATGATGAACTTGCACTACTCCTATATATTTTTAACATGATATATTGACTTCTTATGCATTAAGACTATGACATATAGGACTCTGGCCTTCCCAATATGGCGTCAACTAGAGTCACTTATCTCCAGGTATTTTCTGATGTGACTTTTTTTTTATTATAAAGAGATTTTCTTAGCCTAGTTGAGGGCCAGTATGAGATATTTGGTATCGTAATTTCCCGTAATTATAATCAAGTAGTTTATACCAACAGATAATGTGGAAATGTGTCTACACGATATGCAAGATTTTGGCCATTCAAATATGGCGCTGTCGTCTGTTCCACTTCCTTGAGCTGTTCACTAGATGGACTTTCTAGATTCGTTTGGGTCATATGACCGTGACACGCTATATACGCAATCAGAAGATGGACGTTCAGGTTTACTATCTTCAACGAACCTGTGTTTGGGACACCTTTGCAGAATACCGGGTTTGTGAACTTAGTTGTTGCTCGACTGCGGACGGTGAATGAGCCAGAAGTTCTACACGTCTTAGGGTACTAGTACTGTACTGCTATTTGTATATTTATTTTATTTGCAGCGGGGAGCTTACCATGGACTTTCTCTATTGTTAAATAAGGCGGCTCACCATTACAATTTATTCATGATTTGAGAATCGACTTATATATTTGGTATTTATTCATTACGTACTTATTTTAACACTATGATATAACAAGTAAAATTTCACTTTGTTGTTTTCTCTACTGTTTGGTTTAACTCCGATCACTTTGTTTTTTATACATATGATATCACTATGAATCCACTGGATTCAATAGGTGCACATATTATATTGGATATTATCACTTTTAGAGGTGACAAGAAGAATATTGGGCTATGCATGGGACTACTTCACACGTTACGGTTTGCCTAATGAGGGCAACGATTTTATTACACTTAGTTACGGTTTTTCAGCAGGATCTACGGGATGATTATGGGATATCTGTGATCATTCTCTGAAAAAGATATAATCTTGATCTTTTATTGTAGATAACTGTTCGCCTGTTTACATACTTTTTCTTGGAATTAATCTTGGATTTAACTTTGGAATCGAGATTGTCATGCTTTATTCTGAAGTAAGTGAACTGTTAATACTAGCACTATTGCGCGTATCTACGGTGTAACCTCTATTTTTAATAGTGGATATTGTTTACTCTCATTGTTCCAGATACTTGGAGCAGCAGAATAGTTCCAGCCGCTACGTATGAGCATTCATGGCCATTTGTAACAACACATGAAGATCATTAGGATCAAGAATACTGAACTGCTGGGTGTATGGTTATACTATTACATCTGCAACAACTGGGTGAAATCACCTTGCAGCCTCGGTCACTATTTTTGGTGAAGGCTTGAATTTACAATCACGGATTTCTTTAGCAAAACTTTCGGTCAATGGTATATCTCTTTTTTTCTCTCATCCATTGTATACTCTCATTTCCATTTATTTAATTCTCTTTCCTTGCATTAGAATGGCACAAGTATCTAGGGAGTATTTCTATATATGTTCAGAATGATAATATATGCATTAACACAGCCATCTGTACTTTAGTCACCATTTGTATACAAAAATCAACAAACATGTATTATATCTATATTTCCAGCCTTGAAAAAGTCTTGAAAAGACGAAACACGTGTTGAAATACTTGGAGTAGCAGAATAGTTCCAGCCACTACGTATGGGCATTCATGGCCATTTGTAACAATACATGAAGATCATTAGGATCAAGAATACGGAACTGCCTTGAAAAAGTCTTAAAAAGACGAAACACGTGTTGGCTGATCTCTTGCTGGAAGTGTCATTGCACAGAATAAGCCAACAGTGAAAGCTTGGAGTAGTAATTGGATTTTATTACTGTTGTTCATGGAAAAAAGTATCTGTTTGTTCCTTTACAAGTATTGACAACGCATATTGAATATTGTGTGCATGCTTATAAATATCCATTACTGTTATGGTTATAACAACTGTCTATGAGGGTGCTGGGTGCAGTTCTATTGAATAATAAAAATTTTTTTAATTCACAGCGATATTCGAGGGTATTTTGTGAAAATTGCCTCAAATTAGAAAAAAATGCTTTTGTGCCATTGCGAGGTTCCAGGGGAAGACCAAGCATTGGGGTTCAGGGTATTCCTACCCTGCCCCCTTTTTGTTTTTTTCAAAAAGAAATTGTGGGACTCTGCTGAAGCCGAGTCACAATATGGCTGCCAACAGTTCATGGTTGAAGTGTTTGTAGCCAATCAGGGCTCTGCATTTCCCTGCACAAGCTCATTATTATTCACAAATTAGCCATGGCTACAAATAACCGTATTTGGTTCTCCTTGAATTTCTCAACAACTGCTGAACGGATTTGCACAAAATAAGTGAAAGCGTGATCTGTCTAACCAAATCTGCCTTTCTGCCAAATTCGGTGTAATACCATCCAGTGGTTCAGGCTATAGTCTTGTTCAAATCTCCTATTGGAATTAACATGGGGAACACACTTTTTTGGACCTCCCCTTTTTCTAGGCCCCCGCTTGACGGTTCACCCTGAAACGTTCCATGTGCAACAAGAATCACCAGTGCACTTTTTTTGGGAAAATTTCGTGAAGAGTCGTCAAAAAGCCCCAAAGATATAGGCTAGTCAAAAAACTTCAATTTGTACATGTGAGCATGGCCACGCTGTTGGCTGAAATGTATGTTGTTAAGTAAAGTTGGTCCACATATCCTGAGTGAGAGTCTATATTTGTCGTCTACTGATTATGTGCCAGGTGCTCGACCGACATTTGCGCTCTACCCCTCAAGGGCTCCAGGTCTCATGTTCCCGAGCGGCAACCCCTAGAATAATATATGTACATATATTTCACTGAAGAAACAAAGGTTAAAGTAACATTGTAGTTAGGTGAATATGTCAGTGACAACAGTAACATTTTGAACTAAAACAAAACACAGCTAACTATAACTTGCGCCCTTGTCATGCACTGCTATGACCTCACATATTACATCACTCATGACATGTTGTATGACATCATTTATGACATCACTGATGACATCTCAAATTACACCATTGATAACATCATCCAAGCTTCTTCTGTACACACTACTCTATAAACTAGTATGGCATTAGAGGCTTGAAAGTAAGTACCAAATAGCTCAAAATAATATAAAGCATCATTAATGGCATCTCAGATATAACTCCCTTGGGTGTAGCAAGCATGTGTTATGTGCAACATTGACCCTGTGCCATACACTTCACGGGTAGCCTATGTAAACATTAGCAATAAACCACAGATATATGGGAAAGCCTCATTACACACAGTGTTCAATATGTATAAATATGTTCAGAAAAAGTCAATTTCCTCAAGATACTCAACGTCTGTTCCAATATTAATGCCATACTGCACACAGCCTTACCTGTAACAAACCCCTCAAAGTCACCGAACCTACATTGAAAAATGAAGTTCATAATAGTAAACAAGTGGGTACTGTAAAAAGTGTTCACTCTACGATGAGAGTTTACTCTGTCACACATGTTTGCAGACAGTGAAACTCTCAGGAAAAATAGACAACTGAGTATTAAAAAGTATCTACTAAGAACAGTGTACAGTCTATGAAACACTTGCCAAAAAAGACTGTATTGTCTAAAAAAAACAAAGGTCTGAAGGTGGTAAAGATCCTACTATCTGAAGCATTCATACTGTGATGAACTCTTTACAGATAGCCCATCTTCTGAAACAGAAGAAGCACATGTACATAGGTTAGTTCCTGGTTCACTCAGTATGCTATATTATGTAGAAATTGTCATGCTTAGATGATTCTATCTAATACCACAAGGCTGCTTACAAATTAGTATCTCGTACATAGAATCTTCACCCTGTTGGAAACTTTTTCTGCAGAACCCAAAAACTTTTGTGGAAAATACTGGGCACATGTCGTTAACTGTCATCTGCCATCTGCACACAGTTACTCTTCAATACAACGTACACAATACCTCTACACACCTATAATGCTTTAGAAGCACATGCGTTTTGTTATCAGTTACACCCATTAGCTGGACACAGCCTGTACAAAATTAGATAAAAAAGTATTATGGTAATTACCCACCACAATGTAAAATATATAACAAACTAGCACACTCATTGGATGATGTCATCAGTGATGTCATCAGTGATCCCATCAATTATGTAATCAATGAAGTCATAAATGATGTAATTGAACATGTCATGAGTGATGCAATATATGAGGTCATAAGCAGTGCATGGCAGGGGCACAAGTTATGATTAGCTCTGTTAACTTGTGGATTGATACACAAAATCATGTGTTTTCATTGGGGAAATTCGCACAGCCGAAAACCCAGGGCCTCACTGCAACTCTCACAGAACCAATGATTTTAATTGGGGACAAACATTGTTTAAACTCAAATCGAATCTCACATTAGCTTTCAGAGTAAAACCCATAAAGTACAATAAAATGTAAGAGTTGCATTATTTTTTATGATCTAAGTATACTCCACGTATACAAATATTCTGCTTAAAAAGAAATGAGTGCTTTATATTAGTGTTAGTTTACGTTTACTCTGCTTCTAAAGTTTGGCTCACTGCGAGAAATGCAGAAGGCGTTTAACATGTCAAATGAATGTGTGTCAACTTAACTTATTTTGCCAATACATCACTGTAGTTCCTGTAAAATAATATATTGAGGCTAACCACTAGAGCACATGGTAATGATGTGGGCATTAAAGTGATTTACCGTTTCACTGTAGAGAAAATAACCGTGGGGTTTTTTATTCAAGTGATAGCTTTGGGAAACTAGATACAGTGTCAGTTTGATGTAAATCGGCTTACCACATTGCAATTGCCTCTTAAAGTTTCAGAGTTAAAGTGATTATTACAATTATCTTTTTAAGCTGTAGATGTTAAATATTTATATAATGCTTAATATAGTCATTTAACCTGTATGAAAGTACATCGCTTTGCTCAGGTGAAGATCTCAGACAAAGGAAGATGCATAATTTGACCAGGATCAGACAACTCAAAGATCAGGCAGGGGTGTCAGGATTAAAATTCGGGTTTCCTGGTTAAAAGTTTGAAATTTAGCTGCAACACAGAACTCCCGCCCTCCACCTCCATCACACTACTAAATACACGAAACAGCATGGGTGTGTTTTTCTTTTAATTTATATATTTACGATACGTTTTATGCCGTGCATGAGATTAATTCACCTTCTTCAGCAATTTCTGAATCCGTTTTAACTTGACAATGCATGATAATATAGGGAAATTAAACAAAAAGATTGATGAATATTACTAAGCATTCAAATCAAGTCCTGCAGCAGATATTTTATACCAGTTCTGAGTAAATATCTGATAGTCGATCTCATTTATGATGCCCCTAGAGAGCTACAGCATGACAACTGTTATTTACAAAAAAGCAAAAAACATATTTCAATTTTCAAATAGAAAAGCACTCTTACTTCTTATGAAATAGTTTGAAAATAAATGTTTGATAAAGTACATCACTTCACACATGGTATTTTTAAAATATGGTAGCCACTGATTGATTTGTAATTAAATCAGGATTATTTCACAATAAATCACTTACAAAAGACAGATTTTGTTTCTGTGATGATGCAACTCAGATGATAAAATCTTTCTATAACCTGAGGGTCACCAAATAAAATACTGGGCAGTGATTGTCACAGAAATTATAAAGAGAAAAATGCACCAGTGCATATTTCTATGTTGGCCTAAAACGTCTATCACTGCTATGTTGCAAAAATCCACTTGCAATATTTGCACATCCCCTAGTGAAAAACACTTTGTGCAAAATGTGGAGCAATATCATGTGCACATTGAAGCAATAGCTCATCAATAACAGAAAATATCAGCCAAAATGGGCATCAATATATGTAGACTGTACATGTATAACTGGCGAAAATAGATGGGGAACAGATGCATGCATGTGTGCTTCCCTTCATCTCAAGGTCATGTGAAGGTTGCACCATTTGGGGTTACCAGGAGAGTTTTGCTGCAGGCATTCAATAACACAGTGACAAGGCTGAGTCAAGAACACGTGTTCTCCACTGCATATCTGCCCCCAACCATCCCTCAAGTGGATAGCTATACCTCCACCCAATGCAGATAAAATCTTGCATAGGGATTCGTCAGAGAGCAACAATTGGAAATAGAACAATTATGACATTTGAGGAGGGGGTTGGAGGGATTGTTGTGGTCCACTGTTTCTTTCCACATCATCAGCAACCGCTATCTATCATGACCAACTAGGTAGAGAATGTGTGGCAGCTTGGTACAATGAAGATACAATGAAGATGGATTCTTGTAGGTTATATAGATGTAGGTTTATTAGCTTAGTTGTAGGTTATAGGTAAATCCCCACCAGAAGCACCATCCTGCTGCTCAGCCCTTCTCACTCCAACTGTCCACTCATCCAAGCACAAACACTCTCGACATTCCAAACATACAATGGGGCATATTAGCAAGGGCTTTGGCAATTTTTGCCGCTTTAGCGGCGATTTATTTTATCGCCCTTTCAGCAAGCTGTCGCTAACAGGCGTTAGCGACAGCTTTCTGGCGATAGCGGCCTGTTTTCCCATCGCCTTGCATGCCAGCGATAATTATCGCTAATGACATGCAAGGTAGGCGTTCCCAACTAAAAGTGACTGAAAACAGTCGCTAACACAACTTCCCCCTATTAGCAACGCAGGCGAAGCGATAAAAAAATTTGCGCTAAGTGCGAATATCGCTAGAATTTAACACCTGCTAAAAACATGACTTACCTGTTTGTTGTATGGGAGGTGGATTGTCAGGCTAAGTCCCCCATGGCGTTAATGCGTGAATATCGCTATTCACGCGTTTCGCCGCTATCGCTGGATATTTTATCGCATTGGAGATAAACGTTGCTAATAGCGTGTTATCTCCACGATAATATCCAGCGATAGGCGGCGATAAAAAAAAACACGCTAAGCGCGGTTTGCGATAATTATCGCAAGTTGTTGCTAATATCCCCCACAATGACCTCACTCACTGGCTGAGCAGCAGGGAACATCAAGAATGTGGAGAGAATGCATAAGACAGCAAAGCAAGAGGCCACAACACATCTCCTCTCATGAAACAACAGGAAATTCAGCAGGACGAAGGACGGCAATATACCTTCCCACAAAACGTTTAACAAAACTTTAAATATCACCCCACTGAAATAAATGGAAAGGTTAAACAACACTCTCTGCATAACTTCAATGCTCCCATGGGATGTAAGATGGTAAACCCGCAACCAAATAAGAACATTCTTATAATTTGACATGGCAATGCAGAATATACAGCATTCACAAAAGATTATTTTGTTTGGCAGCAAGTTCTAAAATGTCCTCTCCTTTGAGCTTAGCATGGGATTTTACAAAATGTGAACATTATTGTATGCACTTCCCACATAGCATTGAAATAAAACAGCTCAACATTCACTAAAGATTGTTCACTGGTAGCGAGTTCTAAAAGCTAGTCTCTGGTAAGCAACTCCTCACCCGATACATCGCCTCTCTATGCTCCAGTTCGCACACTACCGTTCACATTGAATTGCTGTTGAAGGCTGCAGTGCGTGTTTAAGGCTTTAGTGCTCCTCAAGATAGCGGTAACTGACAGGAACAATGCACTTGCGCGAAATATGAACAACATGCTAAACTGTCCTCACAACTGCACTTCAGCGAAGCACAGCTTAACAATGGCACTTGCATATGGCGTGATGTCGTGAACTCACGCGTTGCATCAACAACGCGCGACACAGTTTTCACAGATGCACTGTAAGTCAAAGATGGCACCTGTGTACAGCACAATGACGTGACAACAAAGTCACGTGAGGGTCAGCGCACGCAGCGTACATCAAGAGTCAGCGCAT
This sequence comes from Calotriton arnoldi, assembly GCA_963921515.1. Taxonomy (NCBI): domain Eukaryota; kingdom Metazoa; phylum Chordata; class Amphibia; order Caudata; family Salamandridae; genus Calotriton; species Calotriton arnoldi. The sequence goes on along the minus strand of CAWUFW010024650.1, from coordinate 19,961 downwards.
GCAAGATGCTTATCAGACTTCAATTCTCGTCACGCACCTTAAGCGCTGCCTGGAAACTGGCATGGCTCACACCTCCAATGTTGCCTGGCAAGATGAATTGACTAGCTCATGTCAAAGGCTTGTTCTTCCTCGGAACGCTCCCAACACGAATCACAAGGTAAGAAAACTGTTGTTCTGCTCGAGCCGATCCAGGCCATTGTGGTGAGTTAATTCATAGATAAACAATGCCAGACCACCAAATACTCACTCGAATAAAGTGAAACGACTCCCAAAACCGTATAGCGTTGCAGAGGCACACAGAATCCAGTCAGACAATCCACATAGTGATCTTAGATGATTTCGTTGAGGCAGTCCTAGTTCACTTAAAATGCAATACTTCCTTACAGGCTTCTTACAGGCATCAATCTCTTTTTATTTTGTAATGCTCTTAGTTTCTTCAGCAGCTCAACTAGTTTCTTGTTCCTCGCGCGTAGTTTCTTTTCAACTCGTCGTCAGTGTTACAATGAAGATACAATGACGATGGATCCTTGTAGGTTACATAAATGTAGGTTTATTAGCTTAGTTGTAGGTTACCATTACATGTGCATTGTAGGGTTGCACACTCTGAAGTGCGTTACCTGAGACTTTTGGTCCCATCAGGCATACATTATGTAGGTGCGTTGTAGGGCCTTGTACCCTGAAGTGCGTTGCCTGAGACTCCTGGTCTCGTCAGGAATACAGTAGGTGTGCGTTGTTGTGTGCGAATACATAATTTGCGTCAATAGTTTCCCTAAGGGAAAGAGATGGGTGTGATTCTAATGTTTTTAATGTCTTAGGACTGTTTTATCAATTTTTCATCTTTAGTCCTTTGACTTAGCAATTTGATATTTTAACCTGTACTTTCATTTCTTAAACATATGATTTTGGATGATATGTATTCCTTTTGTACTTTGTATAATTTGTGTCAAAAGTTTCCCTAAGGAAAGGAGATGCGGTGTGACTTGAGTCGTTGCCATGCACCCTTTCCTTAGTAACACCTTCCCTGCTTCTCAGCCAGGATGAGTGCTGGAGCGCTTATTGATGTAATGGAATGCTGGAGTGCTTGGTGAGGTAATGAAATCCTTGAGTGTCTGATGAGGATGGGAGTGTCAGTTGGGAGTGGGCTGAGCAACAAGGAGGCTGCTCCTGGTGGGGCTATCTGCTATTTACTTATCAACTACTTACCTGAAACTTACCATCTCAATTAATGGTAACTAAGTCTTAATAAACCTTCTCCTACAATCTACTCTACGGCGAACAAATTTCTTTCCTTTACAACACAGCTCTAGTCTTGGAACCACTACTCCGCAGTTTCTGCCCAGCATTGGGTCACTGAGATCCCAGAGGATCATTTGTGTTTTTCTGGTGTGCCTGTTTAGAAGAGGCACCTGATTTTTTGTGGCTGTCAGATTGATTATTTCTTCTGGTTGAAGCAGTTGTCATTCACCAGTCTTTCATTTGGGCTCTGGACGATTTCTGTCAGCAAGATACTGATGCGCATCCAAAGAACAAGCATCTAAAACATGCTTTATTGGTAACAGTTAAACGAGGCATCAAAGGCCACCCTCTTCTTCCAATTCCTCATCATTGTAAGTTCTTGGTAGGACCACACTGTCTTGACTGCCATGTCCTATGGGTTTAATTAATGACCTCTATGACCTTAAGATGATGTTTGCGAGGGGGTCTCCCCCAGCCATCTGATCAAATACTCTGTCCTCGTTTCATATTTTTTTTGTTTACCAACATATAACTATATTGTCACTTCTGTCCTGCTGAGAGCTGACAGCCACTTAAAACTACTGCTGTCTCCTCAGGACCAAGCTGGCAAGCCTTAGACACTAGCTCACATCATGTAAACATACCATTGCCAACAAATTACATCTGCATGAGTTCCCATGGGATGCCAACATGAAGAGAAGAGTTTTTAGGGGCAGACATAGCCACAGGAGGTGCTGGAGGAGTGTAGAATTGTAGGCCCTCAAACATCAAGTGTGCTACCTTACTTATTTGATCCCTATTTACCTCCTTTTCTTTCTTCTCCATTCACATTATTATGAAACTCCCTCTCTCTCACTGCCTCGTCTGTCCAAACCTTCTCTACCTTGACATTCATCTGCTTAATATGGAGTGTCATAGCCTGTGGAGACAATGGGATCACGGGGATGGAATAAGTGTGGTGTATTGTTCCACAGAACTACGATTGCCTTGCTGTGTCTCAGAGGACTCTCCTTTCGGTGCTACTCCTATCAGTTTAACAGGGAAGTTAGAAGCAGAAGCATGAGCCCTGGTATTTTTATTTGTCTTAACATGGACTGCTCAGTCAGTTCTTCAACATTCTTGGCATGCAATACAATGTCATCAATTTCTATGATCGACTCCATTGTTACTGTGGGAGATAATGTGCTGACCCCCACATCCCAAACACTGGCACCAATGATGGATTACATTTATTTCTTGACCCTTGCAGAATCAGGAACAACACAGCACTATCAGAGGTAATGGTGCTCATGTTCCTCAATATCAAACACACTGGAATCTCGGTCTGTGACTGAAAGTTGGTCCCCATACATCCTTTAATACCCCATGTTGCAATATAAGAATGTTTGCAATTGGATGATGGTAACCTAATGACAATGGTACTCTTGCATATCTACTACAAGAATACCATGGCACACTAATATTGTGTACAAAATATTGAAGGACAAAATATGAAAAGGTGAGTGCACAGAGGGAAGCATAGATTTACTTTTCTTAACTCTACATCGGTATACCTTGAAGACATATATTTCATCTAGGCACATATGTTCACTTAGGTATACAACATCTACACCTACTTACCTTTAGATATGTTTCCCCTCAATAATTTGTCCATGATATTAGTGTCTCTCAATATCATGGACTTGATAGTCAAGAGCCAAGCCCCTAATGAAAGGTGCTCACTTAATGTTTGGGAAATATCTCCCATGAGCACAATGCTGCGATGTTCGAGATAATGATTGTGAAACCTATTTGCATAATGTTGGTGAATATTTCCAAAGAAATAAAAAAATAAACACAATTTTACAGAAGGAGAGCAGTAAGGAACACACTTGGGAGTAACCAATATGGTGTTCCACCATAATATCTAATCACAAACATTGCGTCCAAAAAGTGTGATGTCAAGAAAATCATGAAACACAAAAAATAGAAGATAAGAGTATCACTTTTTTAGGTACTTTATATCTTTTTTAATATGTGGTAAATATAATAATGTTTTCTGAATTATGTTGTTGTGTTTTATAAGTTTTTGTTTTATTATTATTAGTTTAGTGTGTGTGTAATTGTTTTAGTGTAGTTTATAATTTTTGATTTGCTACTGTATTTAAAGAGTTTTTAATTTTATTTGAATGTGTTTATTGATTGGTTGTTAGGTCTGTAAAGAAATAGGGTGGGGATTCTATTAAATATACATTTCTAATTTTTTATAAATATTGTTTTCATTTTAATTTGATTATTGATTATACTAATTATTTTATTTGTAAATTATTTAATTGATGATTGTATATGTAATGGTAATTATTGTAATATTTAATTGATGGTTTAGATAATGTAATTTGTAAATTATTTAATTTATTTGAATGCGTTTGATATTATTTTGTAACATTATAACATTTTCATATATTAATTAATGTTTAGTTTTATTTGTTGCTTTTCTGCCCATTGTTAATTTTTTATGTATAATTTTAATGTATTTTTGTGGTGTTGGAGTTTTGGGATAGCAGACCTGGAAATGTTTTAAACATATATATTTTCTAGTGATTTTAATTGGTCAATATGTTTACGTTTATTTGTATGCTTTTTTGCTAAGGTATTACATGTAATTTACATTGTTTTATAACTTCTACAATGTAAAAAATGCTAAATATCTTTATATATTTGGTGAAATATATTTTAATTTAAAATATGTGTGTGTGTGTGTATATATATAAATATATATATTATCTACTGGCGGTCGCCAGTAGATAGTTATAGTTAGGACCTATTTTCCATAGGAAATCCGCAACATTCTATTTGAAATAACGTTGGCGCCGGTTGACGAATCTTCGCGAAAGCTTCCAACTTGTTGGGGCGCTCCGGTCCGCTCCTATCCTGAAAGTCTCGGGGTGATTCGTCAAGCGGGGGCCGAGAAAAAAAGGGGGGTCCCAAAACGCGTTTTCCCCATTCATTTTTCCATAGGATCCTTTCATCGCGGCTACAGCCCAAACTGCTGAACGGAATTACACCAAATTTGGCAAAGAGGTAGCCCTTGGTTCAGTGTCGTGCCTTTTGCTTAAATGGTGTAAATCCGTTCAGTTGTTCCTGAGAAAATCAAAAGTAAAGTCACATATATATCTATGGCCGAGTAGGGTCCGCGTACCCTCCCGATCACGAGCTGCATGCTAATTGGTTGTCAAGTGGCTGTCAACACTCCAAATCAGGAAGTGTTGGCAGCCATTTTGTCCCTCGGTAGAACCGAGGGACAGAAACAAGTGCGCAAAGCGCAAAAGGGGGCAGGGTAGAAACACCCTGACCCCTAGGTCTGCTCAGGGGTCCCACAAGGACCCCTGGGCAGAAAAGCATTTTTTTTTTAAACGGCGGGATGCGCTTAGGGTGCGCGGATCCCGCCGATTAAAAAAAAAAGCACAAGAAACAAAATGCACAAATGGGGCAGGGTAGAAACACCCTGACCCCCTAGGTCTGCTCAGGGGGTCCCACAAGGACACCCTGGGCAGAAAAAAGCTTTTTTTTAAATCGGCGGGATACGCTTAGGGTGCGTGGATCACGCCGATTAAAAAAAAACACAAGAAACAAGTGCGCAAAACGCACAAAGGGGTAGGGTAGAAACACCCTGACCCCTAGGTCTGCTCAGGGGTCCCACAAGGACCCCTGGGCAGAAAAAGCACACACACAAAAAAAAGACGGCATCGTGCCGGAGGCCCCGCCCCTCCCTGCAGCAGTCTGCAAATGCGCCCCCTGGCGCGTTTTAAGAAGGGAAGTAATTCCCCTTGAATACTGGGGGTCCCTGAGGGCCAACTAGCCCACCAGGAACCTCCGGTATGCGCCAGGGGCTGCGTTGCAGAGAGGTGTACAGAGGCCACGCCCCTTTTACACCTCTCTGCAACGCAGCTCTGTGGCGCTTTTGGAGGTACATGGTGGGCTAGTTGGACTCCAGGGACCCTCAGTATTCAAGGGGACTTAATCCTCCAACTTAAAACGCACCACGGGGCGCGTTTGCACAGTGGTGAAGGGAGGGGGCGTGGCTTCAGGTGACATGTGTGCAAACAGGCCCCGTGGTGCGTTTTAAGATGGGGAATTAAATCCTCTTCAATCCTGAGGGTCCCTGGGGGCCAACTAGCCCACCAGGTACCTCCAGTAAGTGCCACGGAGCTGCGTTGCAGAGTGTTATAAAAAGGGGCGTGGCCTCTGAACACCTCTCTGCAACGCAGCTCTCTGGCACATACTGGAGGTATCTGGTGGGCCAGTTGGCCCCTAGGGACCCTTGGGATTGAGGAGGAATTAATTCTCCAACTTAAAACGTGCCACAGGGCGTGTTTGCAGACATGTCACTTCAGGCCCCACCCCCTTCCTTCACCATTGTGCAAATATTCCTCTAAAATCAGCCGAACTACGAATTCCAATTTACTCACCTGTTATCAGGAGAGACCTCAGTGCTGCATCTTTGAGCCCAGTAATGATCCTGAAAAGTAAATTTAACCGTACTTACCAGTAACTTGAATTTCCTTCCATAGGCTAACCTTGACTGGTTTCACTTGGAAATTCTTCTAAGTGTGGAGTTTTGGAACTTTATAATATTCCTCTAAAATCAGCCGAACTACGAATTCCGATTTACTCACCTGTTATCAGGAGAGACCTCAGTGCTGCATCTTTGAGCCCAGTACTGATCCTGAAAAGTAATTTTAACCGTACTTACCAGTAACTTGAATTTCCTTCCATAGGATATCATTGCCTGCTTTTTGCTGAAAAAGTTTCTAAGTGTCGATTTTTGAAACATACAAATATTCCTCTAAAATCAGCCGAACTACGAATTCCGATTTACTCACCGGTTATCAGGAGAGACCTCAGTGCTGCATCTTTGAGCCCAGTACTGATCCTGAAAAGTAATTTTAACCGTACTTACCAGTAACTTGAATTTCCTTCCATAGGCTAACATTGACTGGTTTCACTTGGAAATTCTTCTAAGTGTGGAGTTTTGGAACTTTATAATATTCCTCTAAAATCAGCCGAACTACGAATTCTGATTTACTCACCTGTTATCAGGAGAGACCTCAGTGCTGCATCTTTGAACCCAGTACAGATCCTGAAAAGTAATTCTAACCGTTCTTACCAGTAACTTGAATTTCCTTCCATAGGATATCATTGCCTGCTTTGTGCTGAAAAAGTTTGTGTCGATTTTTGAAACATACAAATATTCCTCTAAAATCAGCCGAACTACGAATTCCTATTTACTCACCGGTTATCAGGAGAGACCTCAGTGCTGCATCTTTGAGCCCAGTACCGATCCTGAAAAGTAATTTTAACCGTACTTACCAGTAACTTGAATTTCCTTCCATAGGCTAACATTGACTGGTTTCACTTGGAAATTCTTCTAAGTGTGGAGTTTTGGAACTTTATAATATTCCTCTAAAATCAGCCGAACTACGAATTCCGATTTACTCACCTGTTATCAGGAGAGACCTCAGTGCTGCATCTTTGAGCCCAGTACTGATCCTGAAAAGTAATGTTAACCGTACTTACCAGTAACTTGAATTTCCTTCCATAGGATATCATTGCCTGCTTTGTGCTGAAAAAGTTTGTGTCGATTTTTGAAACATACAAATATTCCTCTAAAATCAGCAGAACTACGAATTCCGATTTACTCACCTGTTATCAGGAGAGACCTCAGTGCTGCATCTTTGAGCCCAGTACAGATCCTGAAAAGTAATTCTAACCGTTCTTACCAGTAACTTGAATTTCCTTCCATAGGCTAACATTGACTGGTTTCACTTGGAAATTCTTCTAAGTGTGGAGTTTTGGATCTTTATAATATTCCTCTAAAATCAGCCGAATTACAATTCCGATTTACTCACCTGTTATCAGGAGAGACCTCAGTGCTGCATCTTTGAGCCCAGTACTGATCCTGAAAAGTAATTTTAACCGTACTTACCAGTAACTTGAATTTCCTTCCATAGGATATCATTGCCTGCTTTTTGCTGAAAAAGTTTCTAAGTGTCGATTTTTGAAACATACAAATATTCCTCTAAAATCAGCCGAACTACGAATTCCGATTTACTCACCGGTTATCAGGAGAGACCTCAGTGCTGCATCTTTGAGCCCAGTACTGATCCTGAAAAGTAATTTTAACCGTACTTACCAGTAACTTGAATTTCCTTCCATAGGCTAACATTGACTGGTTTCACTTGGAAATTCTTCTAAGTGTGGAGTTTTGGAACTTTATAATATTCCTCTAAAATCAGCCGAACTACGAATTCCGATTTACTCACCTGTTATCAGGAGAGAACCCAGTGCTGCATCTTTTAGCCCAGCACTGACCCTGAAAAGTAATTCTAACCGTACTTACCAGTAACTTGTATTTCCTTCCATAGGAATCCATTGTCTGGTTTTCAGCAGAAAAGTTTCAAAGTGTCGATTTTCACAAACTACAAATATTCCTTAAAAATCGCCTGTATGACTTAATTGCATTCTTTCAACTGTTTACAGGAGATGCACCAGTGCTGGATCCAGGATCCACCACTGAGTAAGAAAAAGTAACGATAACACTACTTACCTGCTAAGTGAATTTCCTCCCTTAGGATAACATTGGTGATTCTATGTGAAAAAGTTTCCAAGTGTCAACTTTTAAAATACAATAATATTCCTTAAAAATCACTACTGTAACCAAAACGCTTTTACTCAACTGTTTACAGGAGATGTCCCAGGACTGAATCTAGGATCCAGTCCTGTGGTTAGAAAAGTAATCCATAAAGTAACTAATTGCATTTAACTTGAAATTCACATTGAGCTCAATGTTGCATTGTGTTTGAAATTGTGTTGCCCATTGCAACAACTGTAACTACTTGCCTATTTGCAAAGTATTTAAACTAAAGTAATTCATTCTGAGAAAGTATATTTTGTAATGTAATGTATAATGTAATTACAATGTATTTTAAAAAATAAAATATCTAAAAATAAATAGTTTAAAAAAATGTAGTAAATCAGTATCAAATGTTTTTTACATGTAAAGATGTAAATGGTATGATGCAATACCGTTATTTACATTCCCACACACTTGGCAAAATGTGAACAGGCCATGTGAGGCCGAATAATCTAATATGGTGATTATATAAAGATTGTTAAGTTTCAGTTCTAATAATGAGTGATTATAAAACAATGAAATATATTTTCCTGTCACTTAATGTACGTTTTGACTGAAGTAAGAACTTGACTGCAGTGTAAAACATTAATACGAGACATGTCTAAAGATGGCCGCCATTTATGCTTGGTAGTCCTTTGTTTGTGTTATGAACTTTATTCAAACACTTGTACGAACAAAGTATAAAAAAATGCATGTTAAAAGAAAAAAACGCAGTGACAAAGGTGCTGCTAGGCATCAAAACGCGTTGGTGTTTATGACTCTGCTAGTCAAATAAACACGTTTTTGATAACTGCAAACCGGAGTGCCGTGGTTTCTTGGAACTACACAGGAAGCGGTTTTGTTCGAATATATATATATCCATCACCTTTTCCCCGCAGGGAGCCCGACCTCAACAGGGCGGCGCCTCGGCACATGGGGACATAGCACCCCATCTGTATCCACAACAACCTTCTGACTCCGCAGAAAAAGAAGAGCGCTGCACACCAGATCTCAGCAAAAAACGGCTATTTATTTCACAGGACATCAAAGTGAGGGCTGGCTTTATAATCATAGACCTGACGCATTTCGGCTAATCAATAGCCTTGATCACAGGTGAGCCATCTTTGAATATGCGGTGTGACAACGTCTCTTTATACGTCCTAAAAAGGCTACAAGGTTTCAACGTAGTCTTTACCTACTGCATTTCCCAGAATGCACTTTGAAAGTTTCAATCCCAGTGTTATATTTACCACTGCATTTCTTTCTCCCGTTCACTTTCTTCAATTGCGGGGACATTGCAGCTTTATTTTAACTTATTTCATGATTTAGTTTCAAAGCACAAGCATTTGCTCATATATTTGCAATGCCCTCGTAACTGTGTCCGTTTCATAAATTGCCCAGAAATGCAGAAATCCTTCAGCAAAAGAACAAGTGTCCCTCTGCATTCCCTTGCCATGCAATAAATCCAAATGAAAGGTTGGGCATTCCGTACCCTGATAACTTGGTAAAATGCGGGCGGGTCAGGCTCACTCTTGATCCAAATCCATCACCTTTTCTCCGCAGGGAGCCCGACCTCAACAGGGCAGCCTCAGCACATGGGGACGGAGCACCCCATCTGTATCCACAACAACCTTCTGACTCCACAGAAAAAGAAGAGCGCCACACACCAGATCTCAGCAAAATACAGCTATTTATTTCACAGGACATCAAAGTGAGGGCTGGCTTTATAATCATAGACCTGACGCATTTCGGCTAATCAATAGCCTTGATCACAGGTGAGCCATCTTTGAATATGCGGTGTGACAACGTCTCTTTATACGTCCTAAAAATACTACAAGGTTTCAACGTAGTCTTTACCTACTGCATTTCCCAGAATGCACTTTGAAAGTTTCAATCCCAGTTTTACATGTACCACTGCATTTCCTTCTCCCATTCACTTTCTTCAATTGCGGGGATATTACAGCTTTATTTTAACTTATTTCATGGTTTAGTTTCAAAGCACCAGCATTTGCTCATATCATTGCCATGCCCTCGTAACTGTGTCCGTTTCATAAATTGCCCAGAAATCCTTCAGCAAAAGAACAAGTGCCCCTCTGCATTCCCTTGCCACGCAATAAATCCAAATGAAAGGTTGGGCATTCCGTACCCTGATAACTTGGTAAAATGCGGGCGGGTCAGGCTCACTCTTGATCCAAATCCATCACCTTTTCTCCGCAGAGAGCCCGACCTCAACAGGGCGGCCTCAGCACATGGGGACGGAGCACCCCATCTGTATCCACAACAACCTTCTGACTCTGCAGAAAAAGTCGCCATACACCAGATCTCAGCAAAAAACGGCTATTTATTTCACAGGACATCAAAGTGAGGGCTGGCTTTATATTCATAGACCTGACACGTTTCGGCTAATCAATAGACTTGATCACAGGTGAGCCATCTTTGAATATGCGGCGTGACAACGTCTCTTTATACGTCCTAAAAAGACTCCAAGGTAAAGACTATGTTGAAACCTTGTAGTCTTTTTAGGACGCATAAAGAGATTGATTAGCCGAAACGCGTCAATCTATGATTATAAAGCCAGCTCTCACTTTGATGCCCTGTGTCCTGTGAAATAAATAGCCGTTTTTGCTGAGATCTTGTGTTCAGTGTGATTAAATAACACTTGAGCATTTCTTAATTCTCTTAGTTTGATTTACGGTTGTGAATATTATTGTATTTCTTTTACACTATATGGATGTATTAATACTGGGACCACTACGCTTTATACAGTCCTACACCCAGGTCCCAGTGATTTTGGGTATACCCTTTACTTTAATGATTTGAGAGCAGGTGCACACCTGCGAGGTATTCTTAGTGATACTTGTTCACGTTTTTCTAAAATGGTAGAGAGAGAGACTCTGTCATATACGGAGGAGTACATTAATCAGTTGATACAGGATCGTGCCAACCAATTATTGTCTTCCGACATGCCTAACATTGATTTTACACTTAATGACAAAGTTGCACGATTAGAACTCCTTGAGAAGAAACTCATCCGCACTCGCCTTCATGGACATTTGCTTACCAAGTACCTTCAGGCCAATATAATACCTATTGGACTACAGATTAAAAACGAACCAGCAATTTTTATTGATATACCTAAATTTAAGGAAGGTTTCAGCTTTGTTGCCAATAACGCCTCTCGACATTGGATGGTATTGGGAGTGGAGACAGCAGCAGAGCAGGTCCAAATACTCATTGGGGAGATTGCAACCCTTAAACAGGAAATTGCAGGCGACTCAACACTGACCAATGCTAAAGAAGCCTTAGAAAACTTGGGCAAATCTTTGAAGGATTTCGAAACGACGACACAGAACAAAAAGCTTGAGAAACTCTCAAAAGATATCCGGTTCTATGACAAGAAAAGCACCTACCCCTACCTCAACGAAGATTACTACAAACAGGATACTCAAGGACGGTTTGTAGGCAGAGGCCGGGGTGGTTATAGGGGGAGAAGGAACTACACTACTTTTTCCGATTCATCAGTGAGTTCTGATAGTGACTACGAACAACCAGGCCTCAGCTCTGACCAGAGGTATCGGGAGAACTGGTATCCACCACAAGGCTACTTTCCTTTTTTAGGCGAGGGTCAATGGAGACCCCCAAGAGGACGGGGCAATTGGCAAAGGGGCCCACCGAGAGGCCAGCAGCCCACCAATGTGAACTGGGAGAGAGGCCGGGGCACTGTTCCGAAGCAGGTCCATTTCCAACCAGAGAGCCATGGAGAAATATCAACACGACGCAAGGTGTACAGATGATAGGCGCTAACAACAACCCAGCGGCAGAAATTCCAACCGGAGAGCCAGGGAGCAATATCAATGTGACACAAGATCTACAGATGGTTGAAAGTAACGGCATCCAGTGGTTAACATCTCATCTTATACTCTGAAGGATGATGAACAGAAAATACTTTCCAAAGGTTTGTCTTTTGTACCCACCGCCTAACCGAATACCTTTAACATCAAGACTGAACTGCACAGTTTCTTCCGAAAGATTTGCCTTAGGTATTTCTTCAAAGATTCTGCAACATCCCCCTCGCAAACATTGACAGGATTAAGGGTTCCATCCACCTTTGTCCCACCTGCCAATGCAATGACCAACAGGATCTTAGCATATGAAAGTATGGTATTGAATGATGTGATGAAGTTACTCTCTACACATAAATATACTATTCCTAACACCAACAAATTGGAAAAAGCTGCCCTCCTTAATCTGAAAAACAATAAAGATATTGTTATCAAATCCGCGGATAAGGGCGGTGCGATTGTGGTACAGGATACAACAGCATACAAAATGGAGATCATGAGACAACTCGAAGATGGCATCAGCTACTCCCCTCTAAGATCGGACCCCACAAAGGAATTGGCGGAGGAAATCCTGAGGATTACGTCTGAAGCCCAAGACCTGGGATTCTTGAGTAAACTGGAGTTCGATTATCTCAATCAGAAACATCCACGGCTGCCCACCATTTACACTTTACCCAAAATCCATAAGGATATGCTAAACCCACCAGGTCGCCCCATCGTCTCTGGGTGTGGTTCATTGCTTGAACCTCTATGTAAATACATAGATTTCTTTTTGAAACCGATTGCAGAAAACACCGAAGCATACTTAAGAGACACCATGCAGACAATCACTTTGATAGACCAACAACCTTTCAACCCAAACGAACAATTACTCGTGACATGCGATATTGTATCCTTATATACAAGTATCCCACAAGAACCAGCCTTAGAAGCAATGAGGGATGCCTTGGATAAACGACCTGCACCCATGGCAGTCCCCACGGAATTTATCATCTCCCTGCTGACCATAGCGATGAAGAGAAACTACTTCATTTTCCAAGGATGTTATTACGTACAGACAAAGGGTGTAGCCATGGGAGCAGCCTTCGCCCCGGATTTAGCTATCATTTATATGGACAACTTCGAGAGATCATTCATATTCAACAACAATCCCTTCCACCACCGGTTGAATTTGTGGAAACGGTATATTGATGATATACTGATTATCTGGAATGGAGACACAATCGAGTTGGGCCACTTCCATAGTTGGCTCAATAAATGTGACCAGGATATAAAATTCACCATTCAATCAGATACCAAAGAGATAGCTTTCCTTGACATAAAAATCTGTTGTGAAGACAATAAGCTGTATACCACATTGTATCGGAAACCGGCGGAACGCAACTCCCTGTTGCGGTACAATAGCTACCACCCACGGGGCCTGCAAGACAATCTCCCGGTGGGCCAATTTCTACGGATTCGCAGGAATTGTTCTAAGAGGTCAGACTACATGGCTGAGTCAGAAGAACTCAGTGTCCGTTTGATGACGAGGGGATACCCAAGGAGATTAGTGAAGAGAGCTCAGAAAAGGGCCTGGTTCAACCCACGGGAAACCTTGCTAACCCCCAGGCTGAAGAATGACATATCGTCACAAAGGATGATCTGCGTCACAACCTTTTCCACAAGAAGCAATGCCATAAAAAAGGTTATTAATAAACATTGGAACCTAGTGTCGGACGATATTGACCAACCGCAACTACCCTTGCACTCTTTTAAAAAAGCAATGAGTGTCAAAGATCATGTGTTCCACTCCTTTTTGGAAAACGTTACCAAACCGACAATTCAATCACTCTGGAATCTACCACCGGTCAAAGGGCATTACAAATGTGGACAATGCAAAGCTTGCCAAACTACAATTATCACTAAGAACTTTGTCTACAAGCAACACACGATTGCTTTACATTCCTTTACCAACTGTAACACCATGAATGTTATTTATGGCATTATTTGCCCATGCGGGCTACTCTACGTAGGGCAGACACAACAAAAGATCAAGGCAAGAATATTGCAACATCAAAGCAGGATTCGGTGCTCCGTCACAGGGGTACCCCTAGTTGAACACTTCACATTAAGGGGCCACGACCCGGATCAAATGCAGTGGCTAGTGATAGAGAAAGCTGAACTAGGACCTAGAGGGGGGAACATTTCCTCGATCCTGAACATCCGAGAATCAAAATGGATGGTGCGTCTGGACACTATTGCCAATGGGCTGAACGAACTGGACCCCAGCAATGCTCAATTAGCATGCCTTAATACGTTATGAGGCCAATCTGCAATTTAGGTGATCTAACCTTTCTCGCTGCTCACATTGACAGGTTTGAGGTGTAGACCTTAATTTTTGGTATCAGAGATACATCAGGGTGCTTCTGGTTCCTTTCAAGTGAAATATAACTGTCCATGTTTGTGTAACTGATTATGCTATCTATATTTTTTAGCACCCTAACCAGCCTCATTGCTACGATCTATTTTATGTTTTATACACATGGGTCAATATGTATACGTAATTCTGGTTCCGTTCAGTTGGTATTCTTAAAATATAACTGTCCATGACTGTGTAATAGATTATGCTATCTATTTTTTAGCACCCAAACTAGCCTCATTGTTACGATTTATTTCATGTTTTATACACATGGGTCATTATGTATACACTATTGTTAAGACAAGCGTTTTCTCCATCAATGCCCATTTTTCCATAATGTCTTTGCACTTTTTAGGTTATACAATTGGGCTATGTAACCTAAATAATAAGTATAACTTTGTCCTCAATGTGCCTTACTATGTCTTTTGACGTTTACTTTTTGGTAATTTATGTTGACATTCAGGTTGGCGATTTGTTTAAGAATGTTGATTTTTGTCATACACACACTTCATATATTTGTGTTGAAAGTCTCTCTTCCTTGCCGAGTTTCAGGCAAACACAAGCATTTAGCGGCTGCATACCACCGAGCGTCACGTAGGCGCTCACGGCACGCCGGCTACGCGTTTATTTATTCCTGCCGTCCGCCCCGGCGGCGCGTTCTTTCCACTCGGGGGAAGCGAGTCCGACATACGAGGGCCATTTGCTTCAATCAACTGTACAAATGTGGATGACTTCCACTATCTAATTGACGGTTTTACCACGATTCTTACTGTAGCTTGAAAGTTTGGGAGTACAGCCCAGTTTTTGAGTGTTCAATTCTCTCTCATTTCTGGTACTTTGGAGCCACTGAGCCCCTTCTGTCCTCGACGACATTTTTGCGCCCATGAGGACCCCCTTCTAATTCAGACACGGTGCCCTTTTTAGCCACCCCTTCACTTACCACTTGTCCTGAGGAAGACCCCGACAGTAAGGTTTCCAAGAACACCTACACATTTTCAGGGGTCGTAACGTCGACACAATATTGATGCCAGTATCGTCAACAGTGCATGCCGCACTGTGACTCGTTGTGTTACATGGCTGTGTAATTCATTGTTAAAAAATTTGTTTTCCTTTTTGTCAAGAATGTGTGGCAATGAATAGCATGCCCAACAATTTGATTGTGATACCCATGAGTAGTGTCTGTCACTTACCTCACTACCTCACTTATGTCACTGCCCTTTCCCTTTCCCCTTCCCCTTTGGGCACATCAATGATGTTTTTCAATGTTTCCTTGTGAAATCTGTTTCTTGTGTTCAGTGTGATTAAATAACACTTGAGCATTTCTTAATTCTCTTAGTTTGATTTACGGTTGTGAATATTATTGTATTTCTTTTACACTATATGGATGTATTAATACTGGGACCACTACGCTTTATACAGTCCTACACCCAGGTCCCAGTGATTTTGGGTCTACCCTTTAATTTAATGCACACCAGATCTCAGCAAAAAACGGCTATTTATTTCACAGGACATCAAAGTGAGGGCTGGCTTTATATTCATAGACCTGACGCGTTTCGGCTAATCAATAGCCTTGATCACAGGTGAGCCATCTTTGAATATGCGGCGTGACAACGTCTCTTTATACGTCCTAAAAAGACTCCAAGGTAAAGACTATGTTGAAACCTTGTAGTCTTTTTAGGACGTATGAAGAGATTGATTAGCCGAAACGCGTCAATCTATGATTATAAAGCCAGCTCTCACTTTGATGTCCTGTGTCCTGTGAAATAAATAGCCGTTTTTTTGCTGAGATCTGGTGTGCGGTGCTCTTCTTTTTCTGCGGAGTCAGAAGGTTGATGTGGATATATATATCTATATTAATGTTGGGGTAGTGCATTCCTCAAGAGGCCCACAGCTGGCCTGAATTAACTTGGCAACTTCCGACCCATATCCCTGCTTCCTTATCCAGCCAAAATGATTGAGAAGGCCATCAACAAGCAACTCACAACCTACCTCGAACCTCACCATCTTCTAGCCAACACTCAATCAGGATTCAGAAAGAACCACATCACCAAAACAGCACTCATAGTGGCCACTGATGACATTCAAATCATCCTGGACCAAGGAGAAACAGCAGCCCTCATCCTGCTCGACCTCTCTGCAGCCTTCCTCACTGTCTCACATAACACTCTCATCAGAAGACTCTATGAGATTGGCATACAAGGATCCATTTTCAAATGGATCTGTTCCTTCCTCATGGGAAAAACCCAAAGAGTCAGTCTGCCACCCTTCACATCAGAGACCAAGAAATTGATATGCGAAGTACCACAGGGATCGTCTCTCAGCCCCACCCTTTTCAACACATACATGACACCGCTCATCAACATCATCCAATCACAAGAAATTACTGTCGTCTTCAACGCCGATGACACCCAACTCATCCCCTCCCTGACGGAAAAAACAACCACCGCCAGAACCAACTTCACCATCTGCAGGCTGGATGCGAACCAATTGTCTGCAGCTCAACTTCAACAATACTGGTCTTTGTGAACAGGACCTCCCCATTGAACTCCACCTTGTGGCCGTCAGAGCTGGGGCCAACATCCATGCCCACAAACCACGCAAGAAATATAGGGATCTTCCTAGATGACAAGCTCAACATGACGGCTCAAGTCAACACAGTGTGCACCTCCTACTTCCACAACCTACATATCCTGTGAAAAATCTTCAAATGGTTGCCTCAGAACACCAGATGGAACATCATGCAAGCACAAATCACCAGCAGGATGGACTACGGCAACACTCTCTATGCTGGCATCTCCAAACAACTCCTACACAGACTCCAGAATATCCAGAACACCGCTGCAAGACTCATTCTCGACCTCCAATGCTGCACCCAAATCCCACCTCACTTCAGGAAGCTTCACTGGCTCCCCATTCACAAGTGCAGCCAGGCCAAACTTCTCATGCACACTTACAAAGCTCTACAGAACACAGGACAAGAATACCTGAACAGCTGCATACACTTTCACAAACCCACCAGACACCTACACTCTGCCTCACTCTCACTCGCTCACATTACCCGCACACAAAAGCATCATTCTCCTACATCACACCCAAGATGTGGAACAACCTCCCTCAGACACGTCAGAGCCTCCTCCTCACTTCTTGAGTTCTGCATCAAGCTGAAGACCTGGCTCTTCGTATAAGCACCTTGTGGACCACAAACCTACGCGCCTGCCCAAGTGCCTGGTAAACCTCTTGGGTGATTAGTGCACTATACAAATCAGTCCCTTGAAAAATATTTTTTGACCCATTCACAAAGGGGAAGGGATCCCCTGGGAACCCCTTCCTGTTTGCGATTGGTTTACCACCTGCTTGAAGTAGGTGGTAAATTGCAAGTGTTTTGCGACT
Organism: Calotriton arnoldi; assembly: GCA_963921515.1. Lineage (NCBI taxonomy): Eukaryota > Metazoa > Chordata > Amphibia > Caudata > Salamandridae > Calotriton > Calotriton arnoldi. Next base: position 2,443 of record CAWUFW010024650.1, on the reverse strand, counting down.
GCAATTGTGGTCCTAATAGCGAGTCGCAAACCTTATTTTGTGAATCGGTAAATTTTACCGATTCACAAAATGAGGTTTGTACATGGCCATACCCTAAATTGCGGTTGCAAACTGGTTTACGATTGCAATTTAGGGTCGTACATCTGGCCCCAAGTCCATGTTCTTTAAGGGGGATATAAAGGCCCTTATTCCAATTGGGATTAACAAAGGAAAAAGAAAATACCACACTTCTGTCACGTACCTGCTTCCCCACATAAAATATGGGGGATTTGTGCTGAGAAACGTCTGAGTTCCACTGCTTGGAATGAGGGAAATATGCATTTGTCAGGTGTGGTAATGGGTCAAAATTTTAATTGCTGGGAAGTACTAATGCCCCATTTCAAGGCTATATCATTCTTTTCTCTGCAATGGATTTTTGGAATTGTGTATTAGGAGTCAAGGAGCAATTTTATACATTTACAATCAATACAATTTTATGTTCAGTCAATGATGAGAGTTCCATTTCAAAATTGTATTTCTCATTAAGAGATTAGTAAAGATCTGTTTATTTCAGATCTTTATTCAGTTAGTAAAGTTGGTTAGAACAGGACAATCAACAATATCAATACAATTAAGTGTGTTCCATAAAGGAATAGAATACCTATTCTATAGATCAGGATCAAAGTTTTAGTCTATTGTGAACCCACAAAAAGATTTAATGAAACTGGAAAAGAGTTAGCTCAAGGAGCATGAAGATTTGGAATCAAAATGAAATGGCAGAATTACCAATAAAGAGTATATCATAAGACTCAGCAGAGTCTCATGATAAGCATACAGTTGCAGTAGCAATCTATTGAATCAAAGTAAAGTCAAGTAAAGAAGGGAAATGGGAGCAGCAGTAGCTAATGCCAACAAAAGCATGGAAGAGAAGCGCTCTAGCTACCTAGGAACATGCACCAACATAAAAGTCAAGAACACATATCGAAAACATTGTTGTCGGCTATCTCTTCCACCCGCCAATTAGTACACAGGCTTCTTTGTTATGCAAGTTCAGCTTCTCCGTTCCCACGGAAATACATATGGATTAAACTTTTTATCATATTGTTGCTACAGACAGTCTTGCGAGGATAAGATCTGGAAACATCAGGCATTGTTCCCGTATGCTTCTCAAACCCATCGACCTTCTATATCTCTACATGTTTCACTGCGAAAAAAAATGAACTACTAACTGAAAGACAAATTATGGTTAGGTAATATGTTCCTTTAATTCTAAATGCACAAGTTATTTTCCTAAATTATTATATGAAACATTAGAAATAGGAAGTTCATGACATTCAAGAATAAATGTTGGAGAGTAAATTAATACTTTTTGTTGAATGAGAAAATAATTCAGTTATGACAACACCTCTAAGGATGTAACTCTAAGGTCAAGCTGCAAAATCACATTGTGCACATTTCAGCAATATTGAGCTTCCTTTTAACCATCAAAAACTTGTCAGGGTTTTGTCTATAGCCTAAATGGACAACAATGATTGTCTACTGCGAATGACCACATTGCAAATGTGTGTCAGTTTAACATTAAGTTTTACATTTTGGACGACACATTTAGTATACTGTATTAATACATTTTTCATTCCAATTTTAGACTCTATTAATCTCCCATCTGATGGTTTTAAAACCATCACACTATTATTGCTTTTACTTGAGAGTTCTGCTCAAAGGACACGCTCATCATCAGTTGAATATCTTCTCTTTCGTTATAAACTTTGAAATTTCAATGACGTTCTATAATCAGCATTCATGATGTGATTCAATGTCAAACTCTTTTCAAATCTCTTAATCATTTCTCTTTTCCTTCTTTTGTGTATGTAATAGCTTCAGCCTTTGACTAAAGCATACAAACATATCAAGCATTGCCCTACTGCTAGCATTGGTATTCATATAGCCATTAAATGCCTCCTCCTGCTGTTGCAATTCAATTTCCAATTGTGTGAACTACTTTTCCAAAATTTTCTAAAACACTCGGTGTTTCCAGCTCTTTAAATTCAGGTTTTAAATCTGAAATGTTCTTTGCAAATTCCTCTATCTTTTTACCCTCCTCAGGTATTTAGGCGCAGCAATGAGTTAATTTAAGCATTTTGCACACTCTGGGCCTGATTCACAGAACTAACTTACGTCAAAATCCTAAACTTACAACAATTTTGGTATTCACAGAATGTACTTACACATTTGGGTATTCACAGATTGAACTTACACATATGGGTATTCACAGAATGAACTTACACATATGGGTATTCACAGAATGAACTTACACATCCTAACTTTATGTCCGCACTCGGGCCGGAATTTCCGGCCCACTGGCGGAGATTCCGGCACAATGGCGGAATCTCCGCCTCCTGCCCGGAATCTCCGCCTCCGGACCGGAATCTCCGCTCCCGGAATCTCCGGCCCGGAATCTCCGCTC
>CAWUFW010024649.1:0-56953 GCA_963921515.1 Calotriton arnoldi | reverse complement strand
CCTGGCGCATACTGGAGGTTCCTGGTGGGCTAGTTGGCCCGTAGGGACCCTCATGATTCAAGGGGTCTTAATCCCCCAACTTAAAACGCGCCACGGGCGCGTTTGCACAGATGTCACCTCAGGCCCCGCCCCTCCCTTCACCATTGTGCAAATATTCCTCTAAAATCAGCCGAAATACGAATTCTGATTTACTCACCTGTTATCAGGAGAGACCTCAGTGCTGCATCTTTCAGCCCAGTACTGGTCCTGAAAAGTAATTTTAACCGTACTTACCGGTAACTTGAATTTCCTTCATAGGCTAACATTGACTGGTTTCACTTGGAAATTCTTCTAAGTGTGGAGTTTTGGAACTTTAAAATATTCCTCTAAAATCAGCCGAAATACGAATTCCGATTTACTCACCTGTTATCAGGAGAGACCTCAGTGCTGCATCTTTCAGCCCAGTACTGATCCTCAAAAGTAATTTTAACCGTACTTACCAGTAACTTGAATTTCCTTCCATAGGATATCATTGCCTGCTTTTTGCTGAAAAAGTTTCTAAGTGTTGATTTTTTAAACATACAAATATTCCTCTAAAATCAGCCAAAATCCGAATTCTGATTTACTCACCTGTTATCAGGAGAGACCTCAGTGCTGCATCTTTCAGCCCAGTACTGATCCTCAAAAGTAATTTTAACCGTACTTACCAGTAACTTGAATTTCCTTCCATAGGATATCATTGCCTGCTTTTTGCTGAAAAAGTTTCTAAGTGTTGATTTTTGAAACATACAAATATTCCTCTAAAATCAGCCGAAATACGAATTCTGATTTACTCACCTGTTATCAGGAGAGACCTCAGTGCTGCATCTTTCAGCCCAGTACTGGTCCTGAAAAGTAATTTTAACCGTACTTACCAGTAACTTGAATTTCCTTCCATAGGCTAAACCTGGTTTCACTTGGAAATTCTTCTAAGTGTGGAGTTTTGGAACTTTAAAATATTCCTCTAAAATCAGCCGAAATACGAATTCCGATTTACTCACCTGTTATCAGGAGAGACCTCAGTGCTGCATCTTTCAGCCCAGTACTGATCCTCAAAAGTAATTTTAACCGTACTTACCAGTAACTTGAATTTCCTTCCATAGGATATCATTGCCTGCTTTTTGCTGAAAAAGTTTCTAAGTGTTGATTTTTGAAACATACAAATATTCCTCTAAAATCAGCCGAAATCCGAATTCTGATTTACTCACCTGTTATCAGGAGAGACCTCAGTGATGCATCTTTCAGCCCAGTACTGGTCCTGAAAAGTAATTTTAACCGTACTTACCAGTAACTTGAATTTCCTTCCATAGGCTAACATTGACTGGTTTCACTTGGAAATTCTTCTAAGTGTGGAGTTTTGGAACTTTAAAATATTCCTCTAAAATCAGCCGAAATACGAATTCCGATTTACTCACCTGTTATCAGGAGAGACCTCAGTGTTGCATCTTTCAGCCCAGTACTGATCCTGAAAAGTAATTTTAACCGTACTTACCAGTAACTTGAATTTCCTTCCATAGGATATCATTGTCTGGTTTTCAGCAGAAAAGTTTCAAAGTGTCGATTTACACAAACTACAAATATTCCTAAAAAATCGCCTGTATGACTTAAACGCATTCTTTCAACTGTTTACAGGAGATGCACCAGTGCTGGATCCAGGATCCAACACTGAGTAAGAAAAAGTAACGATAACAGTTTTTAACTTCTAAGTGAATTTCCTTCCATAGGATAACATTGGTGATTCTATGAGAAAAAGTTTCTAAGTGTGAACTTTTAAAGTACAATAATATTCCTTAAAAATCACGACTGTAACCAAAACGCTTTTACTCAACTGTTTACAGGAGATGTCCCAGGACTGAATCTAGGATCCAGTAATGTGGTTAGAAAAGTAATCCATAAAGTAACTAATTGCATTTAACTAGAAATTCACATTGAGCTGAATGTTGCATTGTGTTTGAAAATGTGTTGCCCATTGCAACAACTGTAACTACTGTACTTAAAAGTCTATTGCCTATGTGCAAAGTAATTAAACTAAAGTAATTCATTCTGAGAAAGTATTTTTTGTAATGTAATGTATAATGTAATTACAATGTAATTTAAAAAATAAAATATGTAAAAAAAAATTGTTTCTAAAAAATTTGGAAATCAGTATGAAAAAAATGTATATAACAATTAATACATTTAAAAATTGTCATTTACAAAACCTTTGAAATTCACTGAAAAAACTGTAGGTTTCAGACATGTTATAGTTACAAATTAGCATTTAAAAAACCTTTGAAATTCACTGAAAAAACCATAGGTTTTAGGGACAGTTATAGTTAGTTGGACATTGCACTCGTACAAAACCCGTGAAATTCCCCCGTTATAGTTAGTCCAGCTAACTATAACTCGCGCCCATAATGCACTGCTGATGACGTCACATATTACATCACTCATGACATGGTCAGTGACATCACTGATGACATCACTGATGACATCTCAAATGACATCACTGATGACATCATCCACGTGATAATCTGATGCACCTCCTCACACCCTAATATAACCTTTGATACACCCACTCTAAATTACAGACTGCCATTCGCAAAACCATAGACACTCCAACACCAATAACTACATACCCACTCACTGATTCTTAGGTCTACGCACACTTCCACTCACTCACCCGTACAGTCACTCATACTTACGGTCACTCAGTACAGGACTATCATATGCACTCATACTCCTATATAGACACTCAAACACCGCCACTCATCCATAGAGGTACTCACACACCTAGTCAGTCATGCAAATAATTAAACACACTACCATTTACTCACCTATACAGTTATACACACACCAGCTCACTTACTCATACAAATAGTAGCACATTCTTACGCTCTTATACAATCACTGATACAAGCACACACTCATCCATACAGCCACTATCACAATCACTCACTCTCGCTTATAGCTATTTATATACTCCAACACACATATATACTGCCTTTCACATATGTAGTTACTCACACATGTACCACTGGGACATACATTCACTCACTAACACACTCTTACACACACTTACCCACCCATACAGTCTATCACAGTTGCACTCTTGAAACCATCCACCCAGTGAATCACCCACTCACACATCTATGCACAGAGTTGCACACACCCCTCCCACACAAACACTCAGGCACCCATACAGATACTCAGACAAGCATTCAATAACTCATATAGACACTCATGTAGCTATTCACAAACACATGCAGCCACTTACACAGCAACAGACAGACGGATACAGACATTCACCCAGTTTAGTCACTAACCCATGCATTCAGTAAGATACGTTAAATCACTCACTTATAGAGTCAGTCACGCACCTACTAAATCATCCATACAGACACTTACACACCCACTCATTCTTCAATACGTCTTTTCCTATATATATTAAAAATATTTAAACTTTACAGAAACACACAGTCACTGGATGATGTCATCAGTGATGTCATCAGTGATGTCATTTGAGATGTCATCAGTGATGTCATCAGTGATGTCACTGACCATGTCATGAGTGATGTAATATGTGACGTCATCAGCAGTGCATTGCGGGGCGCGAGTTATAGTTAGCTGGACTAACTATAACGGGGAATTTCACGGGTTTTGTACGAGTGCAATGTCCAACTAACTATAACTGTCCCTAAAACCTATGGTTTTTCAGTGAATTTCAAAGGTTTTTTAAATGCTAATTTGTAACTATAACATGTCTGAAACCTACAGTTTTTTCAGTGAATATATATATATATATATATATATACATAGATTTTATCTCTACATATATTTATATATATGTATCTATATACATATATCTATACATATATATGTATATAGATACATATATATATCATTCACTCTTTAGACTTATGTATATATATGTATCTATATACATATGTATATAGATACATATATATATATATCATCTACAGAGAGAAAGAGACTCTCTCTCTATATATATATATTCACTGAAAAAACCATAGGTTTCAAACACGTTATAGTTAGAAATTAACATTTAAAAAACCTTTGAAATTCACTGAAAAAACCATAGGTTTCAGACACGTTATAGTTAGAAATTAGCATTTAAAAAACCTTTGAAATTCACTGAAAAAACCATAGGTTTTAGGGACAGTTATAGTTAGTTGGACATTGCACTCGTACAAAACCCGTGAAATTCCCCTGCTATAGTTAGTTCAGCTAACTATAACTCGCGCCCCCGCAATGCACTGCTGATGACGTCACATATTACATCACTCATGACATGGTCAGTGACATCACTGATGACATCACTGATGACATCTCAAATGACATCACTGATGACATCATCCAGTGACTGTGTGTTTCTGTAAAGTTTAAATATGTTTAATATATATAGGGAAAGGCGTATTGAAGAATGAGTGGGTGTTTAAGTGTCTGAATGGATGATTTAGTACGTGAGTGACTGACTCTACAAGTGAGTGATTAAACGTATCTTACTGAATGCATGGGTTAGTGACTAAACTGTGTGAATGTCTGTATCTGTCTGTTTGTTGGTGTGTAAGTGGATGCATGGATTTGCGAATAGCTACATGAGTGTCTATATGGGTTATTGATTGGTTCTCTGAGTATCTGTATGGCTGCCTGAGTGTTTGTGTGGGTGGGGTGTGTGTGACTCTATACATAGATGTGTGAGTGGGTGATTCACTGGGTGCATGATTTCAAGAGTACATCTGTGATGGACTGCTTGGGTGGGTGAGTGTGTGTATGGGTGTGTTAGTGAGTGAATGTATATCTCAGTGGTACATGTGCGAGTAACTACATATGTAAAAGTCAGTATATATGTGTGTTAGAGTATTTAAATGGCTATAAGTGAGAGTGTGTTATTGTGAGAGTGGCTATATGGATGCGTGTGTGCTTGTATCAGTTATTGCATAAGAGCGTAAGAATGTGCTAGTATTTGTATGAGTAAGTGAGCTGGTGTGTGTATAACTGTATAGGTGAGTAAATGGGTGTGTGATTAATTTTTTGCATGACTGACTTGGTGTGTGAGTACCTCTATGGATGAGTGGCGGTGTGTGAGTGTTTATATAGGTGTATGAGTGCATATGATAGTCCTGTACTGAGTGACTGTAAGTATGAGTGACTGTACAGGTGAGTGAGTGGATGTGTGTGTAGACCTAAGAATCAGTGAGTGGGTATGTAGTTTTTGGTGTTGGAGTGTCTATGGTTTTGAGAATGGCAGTCTGTAATTTAGAGTGGGTGTATCAAAAGTTATATTAGGGTGTGAGAAGATGCATGAAATTATCACATGGATGATGTCATCAGTGATGTCATCAGTGATGTCACTGACCATGTCATGAGTGATGTAATATGTGACGTCATCAGCAGTGCATTGCGGGGCGCGAGTTATAGTTAGCTGAACTAACTATAGCAGGGGAATTTCACGGGTTTTGTACGAGTGCAATGTCCAACTAACTATAACTGTCCCTAAAACCTATGGTTTTTTCAGTGAATTTCAAAGGTTTTTTAAATGCTAATTTCTAACTATAACGTGTCTGAAACCTATGGTTTTTTCAGTGAATTTCAAAGGTTTTTTAAATGCTAATTTCTAACTATAACGTGTCTGAAACCTATGGTTTTTTCAGTGAATTTCAAAGGTTTTTTAAATGCTAATTTCTAACTATAACGTGCCTGAAACCTATGGTTTTTTCAGTGAATTTCAAAGGTTTTTTAAATGCTAATTTCTAACTATAACGTGCCTGAAACCTATGGTTTTTTCAGTGAATTTCAAAGGTTTTTTAAATGCTAATTTCTAACTATAACGTGCCTGAAACCTATGATTTTTTAAGTGAATTTCAAAGGTTTTTTAAATGCTACTTTCTAACTATGCCAACAGAGGTAGGACATGTGAAGAAAGAAGAAAAAACGCACAGAAAGAAGCAAAAGATGTGCAGAAAGAACCAACAGAGGAGCAGAAAGAGGCCTTGTTGCAAAATCATCCTGTGCCCACAACTTTTTCAGACGGGTACTGGTGGTAACTGACTCTGACTAACCAGAGCCAGTGCGCGTTTGCACAGTGGTGAAGGGAGGGGGCCTGAGGTGACATGTGTGCAAACGCGCCCCGTGGCGCATTTTAAGTTGCAGGATTAAGTCCCCTTGAATCCTGAGGGTCCCTGGGGCCCAACTAGCCCCCAGGTACCTACAGTTAGGACCACAGAGCTGAGTTGCAGAGAGGCGTTCCGAGGCCACGCACCTTTTTTCACCTCTCTGCAACGCAACCCTGTTGTGCTTACTGAAGGTACCTGGTGGGCTAGTTGGCCCCCAGGATTCAAAGGGAATTAACTCCCCAACTTAAAACGCACCACAGGGCGTGTTTGCGCACATGTCACCTGAGGCCCCGCCCCCTCCCTTCACCACTGTGCAAACGCGCCCCGTGGCGCGTTTTAAGTTGGGGGATTAGGTCACCTTGAATCCTGAGAGTCCATGGGGCCCAACTAGCCCACCGGGTACTTCCAGTAAGCACCACAGGCCTGCGTTGCAACGCCTGTAACAAATTGTGCAGTTGTGTTTAGGTAGTGAAGAGGGTCGTGCTGGGGGTAGTGTTTTAGGGTTTAGGGTAGTGCAGTGGTGTTTGTGTAGTGTAGGGGGTCATGCTGGGGGGAGTGTTTTAGGGTTTAGGGTAGTGCAGTGGTGTTTGGGTAGTGTAGGGAGTCGTGCTGGGGGGAGTGTTTTAGGGTTTAGGGTAGTACAGTGGTGTTTGGGTAGTGTAGGGGGTCGTGCTGGGGTTAGTGTTTTAGGGTTTTAGGGTTTAGGGTAGTGCAGTGGTGTTTGGGTAGTGTAGGGGATACTGCTGGGCGTAGTGTTTTAGTGTTTAGGGTAGTGCAATGGTGTTTGGGTAGTGTAGGGGGTACTGCTGGGGGTAGTGTTTTAGTGTTTAGGGTAGTGCAGTGGTGTTTGGGTAGCGTAGGGGTACTGCTGGGGGTAGTGTTTTATGGTTTAGGGTAGTGCAGTGGTGTTTGGGTAGTGTAGGGGTTCGTGCTGGGGGTAGTTTTTTAGGGTTTAGGGTAGTGCAGTGGTGTTTGTGTAGTGTAGGGGGTCATGCTGGGGTTAGTGTTTTAGGGTTTTAGGGTTTAGGGTAGTGCAGTGGTGTTTGGGTAGTGTAGGGGATACTGCTGGGCGTAGTGTTTTAGGGTTTAGGGTAGTGCAATGGTGTTTGGGTAGTGTAGGGGGTACTGCTGGGGGTAGTGTTTTAGTGTTTAGGGTAGTGCAGTGGTGTTTGGGTAGCGTAGGGGTACTGCTGGGGGTAGTGTTTTATGGTTTAGGGTAGTGCAGTGGTGTTTGGGTAGTGTAGGGGTTCGTGCTGGGGGTAGTTTTTAGGGTTTAGGGTAGTGCAGTGGTGTTCGGGCAGTGTAGGGGGTCGTGCAGGGGCTGGTGTTTCAAGGTTTAGGGCAGTGCAGTGGTGTTCGGGCAGTGTAGGGGGTCGTGCTGGGGCTGGTGTTTCAGGGTTTTGGGCAGAGCAGTGGTGTTCGGGCAGTGTAGGGGGTCATGCTGGGGGTAGTGTTTCAGGGTTTAGGGCAGTGCAGTGGTGTTCGGGCAGTGTAGGGGGTCGTGCTGGGGGTGGTGTTTCAGGGTTTAGGTCAGTGGTGTTCGGGCAGTGTAGGGGGTCTTGCTGGGGGTGATGTTTCAGGGTTTAGGGCAGTGCAGTGGTGTTCGGGCAGTGTAGGGGGTCTTGCTGGGGGTAGTGTTTCAGGGTTTAGGGCAGTGCAGTGGTGTTCGGGCAGTGTAGGGGGTCATGCTGAGGGTGGTGTTTCAGGGTTTAGGGCAGTGCAGTGGTGTTCGGGCAGTGTAGGGGGTCGTGATGGGGGTGGTGTTTCAGGGTTTAGGGCAGTGCAGTGGTGTTCGGGCAGTGTAGGGGGTCGTGCTAGGGGTGGTGTTTCAGGGTTTAGGGCAGTGCAGTGGTGTTCGGGCAGTGTAGGTGGTCATGCAGGGGCTGGTGTTTCAGGGTTTAGGGCAGTGCAGTGGTGTTCGGGCAGTGTAGGGGGTCGTGCTGGGGGTAGTGTTTTAGGGTTTAGGGTAGTGCAGTGGTGCTTGTGTAGTGTAGGGGGTCGTGTTGGGGGTAGTGTTTTAGGATTTAGGTTAGGTCAGTGGTGTTTGGGGAGTGTAGGGGGTCGTGCTGGGGGTAGTGTTTTAGGGTTTAGGGTAGTGCAGTGGTGTTTGTGTAGAGTAGGGGGTCGTGCTGGGGGTAGTGTTTTAGGGTTTAGGGTAGTGCAGTGGTGTTTGTGTAGTGTAGGGGGTCATGTTTTAGGGTAGTGCAGTGGTGTTTGGGTAGTGTAGGGGGTCGTGCTGGTGGTAGTGTTTTAGGATTTAGGTTAGTGCAGTGGTGTTTGGGTAATGTAGGGGGTCGTGCTGGGGGTAGTGTTTTAGGGTTTAGGATAGTGCAGTTGTGCTTGTGTAGTGTAGGGGGTCGTGCTGGGGGTAGTGTTTTAGGGTTTATGGTAGAGCAGTGGTGTTTTTGTAGTGTAGGGGGGTCATGTTTTAAGATGCAATGCTCCAATACCTGACCAGTCTGCACTACATAAAACTGCAAAAAAATTCAAATTAAAAAGTGTTTTTCACACTTTTGTCATTGGGCTATATGTGGGCTACATCTGGGTAATATTTGTGCTACATTTGGGCTCTTTTTTCACTGGTGGCCATCTTGGAAGACTTCTTTGTTATGAAGTTTCCTAATTTCCTCATTTACTGCAGTCTCCTCAGTAGGAAATGCTTTCAGTTTTTTACTTTGATTCCATCAAGAAGGCATTCAGATGTGTCTCACATCTGCCATAAATTCAGAATGTTAGCACTCTAGTTGCTCATTAGATCACTGGAGTAAAGCTACTGCTCACCAGGGAGTTAACTGGTAGTCTGCTGCTGGTATTGAAAGTGATTGTTTCAGTCTGCATGTCAGAATTTTCTAATGAAATAGAAGAGGATTTGAGATCTCACTTAAAACATGCCCTAATTTTTCTTTCTGCAGCACTAACCATAATTTCTATTTCAAAAAGAACCCCTCATTTTGTTCCTTTTTAAATTAAATGTTTTAAGTGTTACCGGTTTATTCCAATCAAGATGGCTTCAGGTGTGCCATACTTTTGTCATAAGTAAGGCTGTTAGCGCTCTAGTTGTTCTTTAGAACACTCTGGGAAGCTGCAGTAGAACACAAAGGCATCAACTGGCAGGCTGCTCCTGTTGAAATATAACAGGAAGATATTTGAGATCACACTTGAAATATGTCCTAATTTTTCTTTCTACAGCACTAACCATAATTTCTATGACAAAATGAACCCCATCATTTTGTTCCTTTTTAAATTAAATGTTTTAAGTGTTACCAGTTTATTCCAATCAAGATGACTTCAGGTGTGCCATACTTTTGTCATAAGTAAGTCTGTTAGCGCTCTAGTTGTTCTTTAGAACACTCTGGGAAGCTGCAGTAGAACACAAAGGCATCAACTGGCAGGCTGCTCCTGTTGAAATATAACAGGAAGATATTTGAGATCACACTTGAAACATGTCCTAATTTTTCTTTCTACAGCACTAACCATAATTTCTACGACAAAATGAACCCCATCATTTTGTTCCTTTTTAAATTAAATTGTTTAAGTGTTACCAGTTTATTCCAATCAAGATGGCTTCAGGTGTGCCATACTTTTGTCATAAGTAAGGCTGTTAGCACTCTAGTTGTTCTTTAGAACACTCTGGGAAGCTGCAGTAGAACACAAAGGAATCAACTGACAGTCTCTGCCCTTGTTGGATGTACATGTTTTACTGAGAATGTCAGACTTCATTCTCACATGAGTGAGAAAGATAATGTGAATTTACAGAAAATATGCTCTCATTTTAGCTTCTGGAGCACCTTCCAAACCTCCATGGGACAAGCATGAGAAAATAGTGTTCTCTCAAACATGATTCATGATATCCCAGCAGAAGGTTTTTCACATGGTAAAATCACCTTAGAATACACCACAATTCCTAAAATTAGTATGGTACCATCAACAAATAAATTCTAATGTAACTAAAGCCTGTTATCACCCTTTATAGTTCTCCTTTTGGTGACCCTCAAAATCTTCTATTCACTACAATGCATTTCAATGAGGTACTATCATTTATATTGGTCCCAAGATGGCTGCCAGCAATTCCAGGATGAATTGCTGACAGCCAATCAGATCTCACGATGACATGTGTGGTTAGGCTCCGCCCAGATATATATGTGACTTTACTTTTGATTTTCTCAGGAACTACTGAACGGATTTACACCATTTAAGCAAAAGGCACGACACTGAACCAAGGGCTACCTCTTTGCCAAATTTGGTGTAATTCCGTTCAGCAGTTCGGGCTGTAGCTGCGACTAAAGGTTCCTATGGAAAAATGAATGGGGAAAACGCGTTTTGGGACCCCCTATTTTCTCGGCCCCCGCTTGACGTATCACCCGAGACTTTCAGGATAGGAGCGGACCGGAGCGCCCCAACAAGTTGGAAACTTTCGCGAAGATTCGTCAACCGGCGCCAACGTTATTTCAAATAGAATGTCGCGGATTTCCTATGGATAATAGGTTTTAACTATAACTATCTACTGGCGACCGCCAGTAGATAATATATATATATATATATATATATAGAAAGATCTCTCTCTTTCTCTAATTTTTTTTATAGCTATGGCTTCCCTGGGGGCCGATTGTGGCCCCCATGGAAAGCACATAGCTATAAAAAAATTGCCCCACCGGGGGTCGGCCACTGAGCAGGAGGACCGACCCCCTGCCAATATTGCCACCATTGTACATTTTTTAAAATATTTTTAGCATTTTTGGGGGGCGATCGTGCCCCCCAAGGAAAGCCAACATGTCTAAATAAAAAATATGCCCCCACAGGGGGTCGGCCACTGAGCAGGAGGACCGACCCCCTGCCAATATCGGCGCCATTTTTTTTTTCATTTTTTTTTTTGGGGGGTGCAATTTACGCACCCCAAAGCCAACATTGAACAATTAAAAAAATATGCCCCCGGGGGGGGGCAGACCCATTACCACGAGGGCCGACCCCCCCAAAGACATACCTGGTGTCTAGTGGGGTTTCCTGGCCATGGATCGCAGCGCTGCCGCGATCCACGGCCAGGAAACCCTTTCAGGAAGGCCTCGTTTGAAAGGGGAGACTCTCAGGGAGGCCTTTTTCGGCCGGATTTCCCCATCGGAGTCGAGCGCGGCCTTACCTGCTGCTGTCCTTGGCTCCGGTGGGGAAATCAGTGACGTCAGAGCACCTCGCGGCGCGCTGACGTCACAGATGGGCGGGAGGGGGGGCGGGGGGAGACGCGGAAAGCCTTCCACGTCTCCCCCAGGGGGAATTAAAAAAAAACAATCTCCGGAGGTTTAAAGGGGGCCCTCCCTGTTGACGGCCAATGGACGTGCGCCGCACCAGGGAGGTAGTGCTTGCGTCGGACATTGGCCGACGCAAGCACCAAAGGGGTTAAAGATGTTTTCTATGTTAGGTTTTAAGATGATAGATCATGGACGTTATCCCACATGAATATTTTTATTCGGCTCTCTAGAGTGGATCTTTTCACAGAGTGTGCATTGTACTAGTTTTGGAGCAGTTTTTGGTTCCTGTTGAGTTTGGGCAAGAATGGGTGTTTGTAGTTATGTTCTGTTCATGAGTTCAGATGTTGAAAGTTATATTTTGAAATTGCTGTTTTTGTTAAATGTGTTGCTAAAATAAAGCTAAACTATTATGTTACTAAACAGCTAGACTCAAACTTTGTGTAAAATATGTTTAAATATCTATTTTATATTTTGTCATTTGTATTTGTGACTACTGATGTCATTGTGACCTTCGGTGTTGCTGTGAAGAAGAAAAATGCATTTTTGATGTAGTTATTTCGAAAAATGCATACAAAGGGGAAAGTTAAATTAGTATCTTACTAAATAGCTACACTGAAAGTATATGTAAAATATCTCTTTATATCTGTGTTACACTCTATTAAAAACACCCGGTATTCGCAGTGTGTCCTTGGCAATGGCACTCATAGAATCATACAGGCACCACCTGTGCAATCATCAAGGACGTCCTTTTTCCACCACTCTGCAAACGTGCCTCCTGGCATAGTACTAGTTAGGGGATGATGTCCCCTTGGCTATTGAGTGTATTTGGTGGCCAACTAACCCTCTTGTTACCTCCAGCAAGTTCCACACAGTCAGTTTGCAAAGAGATCTTCGGAGGCCACGCCCCCTTTCTGCACTACTCTGCAAACACGTCTCCTGGCACACTACTGGTTGGGGAATAAAGTTCTCTTGGATGCGAAAGGACCTTGGGGACCAAGCAGCCATCCTGGTACTTTCTGTAAGTCCTACACAGCGGGATTTCTGAGAGCTGGTCAGAGGCCCCGTCCCCTTTCCACACCATTCTGCAAACACCATCGCTACTTAAAACAACATAGAAATTCACTCAAAAAAGCAAAGGTTACAGGTAAGCAATAGTTAGGAATTAGCATTTAAAAAACCTTAGAGATTCACTGAAAAAAACAAAGGTTACAGGGCTGTTATAGTTAGGAAATAGAATTAAAAAAACCTTAGATATTTACTGAAAAAAACAAAGGTTACAGGGACGTTATAGTTAGGATCAGATTTCACACGCACAAAACCAGAGAATTTCAGCAGTTATAGTTAGCTGAGCTAACTATAACTCGTGCCCCCGCAATGCACTGCTTATGACCTCGCATATTACATCACTCATGACATGGTCAGTGACATCCCTCATGACATCTCAAATGACATCACTGATGACATCATCCACAGAATCTCTGACATACCCACTCATACCCCAATATAACCTTTCATACACCCACTCCAACTTCCACACTAGCATTCTCAAAACCATTGACACACCTATACCCGTACTTACACACCCACTCACTGATTCATAGGACTACACACACATCTACTCAGTCACCCATACAACCACACATACACCAACTCACTAATACAGCCACTGATATATCCACTCATACACACATACAGCCACTCACACACAGTAAGTCACTCATAGAGCTACTCATACATCTGCTCACTCAACTATAGAGTCGATCACACAGCCATTTACTCACCTATACCATTATACACACACACCCACTCATTTATTCATACAGATACTAACACATAATGACTCACCTATACAGTCACTGACACAAGCACACACTCACCCATATGGCTAATCTCGCAATCACTCAGTCACACATACTGTCACTCATATACTCAAACTCTCAACTATACTGCCTTTCACATATGCAGTTACTCACCCATATACCAATGACACATGTATTCACTCACCGACACAGCCATAAACACACTCACTCACCCATACAGCCCCTTACACACACACTAACTAACCCATAGACCCACTGACTCACCCACATACTCATCCATACAGTTAGTTATACACTCCCTCACCCACCCACACAGACATTGAGACACCAATACACATACAGAAACTCACATACCCACTCACACACCTATACAACCACTTAGACACCAACTGACAGACAGATACAGACATTCACACAAGTCACTCACCTATACATTCACTAAGACACTTAATTATTCACTTCTACAGTTACTCATGCACCCACTGAATCATCCAATCAGGCACTCATACACCCACTGATTCACCAATACAACTTGGTATGTATATTTAACACTCAAAGTTTTTTAAAAAAACACTCACAGTCACTGGATGATGTCATCAGTGATGTCATCAGTGATGTCATCAATAATGTCATCAGTAATATCACTGAACATGTCATTAATGATGTAATATGTGAGGTCATAAGCAGTCCATTGTGGGGGGGTAAGTTATAGTTAGCCCAGGTAACTATAACTGCTGAATTTCAATAGTTTTGTATGAGTGAAATCTGAGCCTAACTATAACATCCCTGTAACCTTTGTTTTTTTTGTGAATTTCTAAGGTATTTGAAATTCTCTTTCTGTACTATAATGTCCCTGTAACCTTTGGGGTTTTTTAAGTGAATTTCAATGTTTTTTTAAAATTGTATTTCCTAATTGTAACCTGTAACATTTGACAGTGGGTTTGTGAGTGGCTGTATAGGTAGATGAGTGGGTGTGTGAGTCTCTGAATGGGTGAGTGAGTGGGTGTGTGAGCGTCTGGGTGGGTCTGTGAGTGGTTGTGTGAGTATCAGAGTGGGTCTGTGAGTGGGTCCATAAGTGTCTGAGTGGGTCTGGGAGTGGGTGCATGAATCTCTGAGTAGATCTGTGAGTGGGTGCATGAGTCTCAGTGGGTCTGTAAATGGGAACATGAGTGTCTGAGCGGGTCTGAGATTGGGCAGATGGGTGCCTGAGTGGGTCTGTGAGAGCGTGTGAAAGTCTCTGAGTGGGTCTGTGAGTGGGTGTGTGTGTATCTGAATGGGGTTGTGAGTGGGTGTGTGAGTATCTGAATGGGGTTGTGAGTTGGTGTATGAGTCTCTGGGAGGGTGTGTGAGTGGGTGTGTAAGTCTCAGTGGGTTTGTAAGTGGGTGAATGAGTGCTTGAATGGATCTGTGAGTGGGTGCATGAGTGTCTGAGTGGGTCTGTGAGTGGGTGTGTGAGTGTATCAGTGGGTGCGTGAGTGTATGAGTGGATCTGTGAGTAGGTGCATGAGTATATGAGTGGGTCTGTCAGTGGGTGTGCAGTAAATAAAAGTAGGGGGCACACAGGAGCAGGTCATCGTGCCAGCTCCCCCTGTGACAGTCATCCTGTCCAGCTTGCCTGCAGATCACTACTCTCTGCGGCCTTTGGTTTTGTGCCTCAACGTTTTTCTGCCTCTTCTCTGCTCGCTCCTGCCCTCTATGTTGCCTCTTTCTGCTCGTTCTGCCCGTTATTTTGCCTGTTTCTATTCAATTCTGACCTTTATTCTGCCTCTTGCTGCTCATTTCAGACCTCTATTTTGCCTTTTGCTGCTCGTTTCTCACCTCTATTTTGCCTCTTCCTGCTCATTCTGCCCATTATTTTGCCTCTTTCTGCTCATTTCTCACTTTTATTTTGCCTCTTTCTGCTTCTGGCTGACCTTTATTTTGCCTCTTTCTCTTCATTTCTCACCATTATTTTGCCTCTTCCGGCTGGTTTCTGACCCCTATTTTGACTCTTTCTGCTTGTTTATGACCTTTATTCGACCTCTCTCTGCTCCCATCTGACCTTTATTCGGCCTCTTTCTGCTCATTTCTACCTTTATTCTGCCTCTTTCTACTCGTTTTGATCTTTATTCTGCCTCTTTTTGCTAATTTCTCACCTTTTTTGCCTCTTTCTGCTCGTTGCAGACTTTTATTTAGACTCTTTCTGCTCGTTTCTCACCTTTATCATGCCTCTTTCTGCTTGTTGCTGACCTTTATTCTGCCTCTCTCTGCACATTTCTCACCTTTATCTTGCCTCTTTCTGCTCATTTCTGACCTCTATCTTGCCTATTTCTGCTGGTTACTGATCTTTATGCTGCCCCTTTCTAATTGCTTCTCACCTTTATTTTGTCTCTTTCAGCTCGTTTCGCACCCTTATTTTGCCTCTTTCTGCTCATTGCTGACCTTTATTCTGCCTCTTACCCCTAATTTCCAACCTCGATTTTGCCTCTTTCTGCTCGTTCCTGACCTTTATTCTGCAACTTTCTGCCCGTTTCTCACTTTATTTTGCATCTTTCTGCTCATTGCTGACCTTTATTCTGCCTCTTTCTGCTCGTTTAGAACCTTTATTCTGCCTCTTGCTGGTCATTTCTGACTTTTATTCTGCCTCTTTCTGACCTTCATTGTGCCTCATTCTGCTCACCCAGGGACCGTGTGAGGAGCCTCAAGGCCCCTGCAGTCCCAGCTGGCTCCCACTTCCTATAGGGGCCGGCATTGCTGCTGCACGGAGGGAGCTGATGGAAAGGCAGCCCACTCTGTGCAGGAGCAAATGTTTTATCTCTTTCCCTGTCCGCATGTCTGCCGGCAGGGAAAGGGATGAAACCTCCACATCCAGTGGGCAGGAGCACTTTGACAGCTCCCACTCACTGGAACCAGAGTGTTTGCTTTAGCTTGGCTGGGGCTGTGAGCTCCAGCCAAGCTAACACAAACAGCAATGTCCCAGGGGTGGGTACAACAGGACACAGCAGGAGCTGGCCCGGGGGGCTGGCGGTCCCCAGGGCCATGTATTGCTCCAGGAGGAGGGCAGAGTGGCCCGCCTCTTTCTGTTTGCATGGGCTGCCACAGGGAGGTAGTGGTTCCTGGGGCTGATAACAGCCCACGAGGGGGGGCTGAGCAGGCCCCCCTCCTTTTTTATACAAAAAAGAAAGCCCCGGGGAGGGAGTGGACTCCTGGGCATAATTTAGGCCAAGGAGGGGAGCCCTGTGCACCCCCCTCCTTTTTTAAAAAACAGTCCACATGACCCCAGGACTTGGCCCTCCCTGGGACTACAATGTAAACAAGCGCAGGAGTCTGTGCTTGTTTTTTGTTTTTTTTTGCTTCAGATTTGCGGCTCTGTTGCATTCCTGTGGCACATTTTCTTTTAAATTAAGTGCTTTTAGGCCCTCTCGGGGTCACAGGGGGACCTCAGGATCACAGTTAGGGTGTCAGGGTATTCCTACCCTGCCCCATTTTCTTTTTTTAAAACATTTTTTGTGCCGAGTCTCAAGATGGCTGCCAACCCTTCCTGGCTGAAGTGTTGGCAGCCAATCAGATTTGAACCTGGGGAATGCGTGATCCTCAGAGTATCGTGTCCCTTCATATCCAAATTTGGATTTCTTTTAATATCTCCCAAACTACTGAATGGATTTTGCACCAATTTACAAAAATGTTGCTTTCTGGACCAACAGCTACCTTTCTGCCAAATTTGGTGTAATTCCTTTCAGCGGTTTGGGCTGTAGTCATGTCTAAAATTCCTATGGGAATTAAGAAGGGAAACACACTTTATTGACCCCTCCCCTTTTTCTCAGCCCACGCTTCACAGATCGCCCAAAAGCTTTCCATGCACAACAAGAATCACAGGCGCACTTTTGTAGGAAAATTTAGTGAAGATTCGTCAATCGGCGCTAAAGCTATAGACAAGTCAAACATGCTTTTTCTATAGAAACTAGGTCCTAACTATAACTACCTACTGGCGAAAAACACCGAAGGTTAAAGTAACATTCTAGTAAGGTGTGATAAAAAATGTCTGTTTTGTTAATAAAAAAAGAAAAACCTTAGAAATTCACGGAAAACAGGTTAAAGTAATGTTATATTTAAGTGAATATGTCAGTGACATCATAATGTTGAAATTAAAAACACAGAAATTCATCATCACTGATAACATCATCCGAGCTTCATTTGCACATATTGCTCTATAAATGGCATTAGAGGCCTGAAAGTAAATACAAAATAGCTCAGAATAATATGAAGCATCATTAATGCCATCAGAGATGCAACTCCCTTGGGTCTACCAAGCATGGGTTATGTGCAACATTGACCCTATACCCTACACTTCACGGGTAGTCTAGTTCAGATTAACAATCAACCACAGATATATGGGAAACCATTATTCCACACAATGTTCAATCTGTATACAACTGTTCAGAGAAAGCCAAGTTCCTCAACATACTAAACTTCTGTTCATAAATGAATGCCCTACTACACACAGCTTTTAGCTGTATCAAACCCCTCACAGACACCGAACCTACATTGATAAATTAAGTTGATATCAGTAGAAAAGTGGGTACTGTAAAAAATGTTCACTCTATGGAGAGAGTTTACTCTGTACTACACTGTTTGAAGACAGTGACATTCTGATGAGAAATACACCATGGGGTATTAAAAAGTATCTACTAAGAACAGTGTACACTCAATCCAACACTTGTCAAAAAAACATTATTTACTTGAAATAACCAAGGTCGGAAGGTACTAAAGAGTATACTACCTGCAGCCTTCATACTGTGGTGAAAACTTTACAGATAGGCTACTTTCTGAAGCAAAAGAAGCATATTTACAAAGGTTAGTACTTGGTGCACACAGTCTTCTACGTTGTGTTGAAATTATCATGCTAAGATAATTCTGTCTAATAACTCAAAGCTGCTTACAATACTTAGGCCCTGATTACGATGTTGGGCGGAGTTTCCTTCGCCCGACATCATCCCGGTCATGGGACTGACCGACACCCGGTCGGCGGTCCCGACCGACTAATGAGGATGCGACTGAACACTGTTCGGTCGCATTCCTATATTTTACAATGGGAGCATGTATTCAGTCCGTATCCCATTGTAAAATAGGAGGTGCAGTTCATCCCTTCACCCCGTGGCAGGCACCTCACGGTGCCTGCCTGGGATGCAGGGATCAACAGGGGGGGCACCATTGGTGCCTCCTCGGCCTCCAACCGGAGGCCATGCACCCAAGGGGGCCCTGTTGACGGCTCCCAAAGTTGAGTTTCAACAGCCTTTCGGTGTCAGAAAGGCCGGCACGGAAAGGCTGCCGAAACCCAACATCGTAATCCCAAGGGCGGAAAGAGCTGTCCTTGGGATTACTGGCTACATTCTAACTGGCGGGCGGGCTCTCTGAGCCCGTTGGAAGCCAGTCAGAATGACCGTTTGGATTCCTTTCTGACCGCCTCCATCATAATCAGCAAACGGTCGGAGCCTTTTCCGACTGCATCGTAATCAGCCCCATATTATCTACTAGGTAGAATCGTTGTCTTGTTGGAAACTTTTTCTGCTGAACAAAAACATTTGTGTGGAAAATACTGGACACAAGTCGTCAACTGTCATCTGTATACAGAGTTACTCTTCAATGCAAGGATTGATAACATATTCATTGCCTCTAACCACCCATGATGCATTAACAACACCCGTTAGCTGGACACAGGCACCACTAAATTAGGTAGAGAAGTAATATGGAGGTTACCCACCACTATGTAAACTATAAAACAAACTAGCACACTCATTGGATGATGTCATCAGTGATGTCATCAATGATGTAATTTGAGATGTCATCAGTGTTTTCATAAATGATGTCAATCCACGTCATGAGTGATGTAATATGTGGGGTCATAAGCTGTGTACGGTGGATGCACAAGTTAAAGTTAGTTCTGCTACCTATAACTAGTGGGTTTCTATGTTTTTTTTTAGTTCAAAACGTTAATGTTGTCACTGACATATTCACTTAAATATAGCTTTACTATAACCTTTGTTTATTTCTGTGAATTTTTAAGTTTTTTTTAAACAACAACAGATCTCTTTATCAAACATACCTATAACGTTACTTTAACCTTTGTATTTTTCAGTGAATTTCTAGTTTTTTAAACATTAAGTAACATTTTATTACCATATGCAAAGCCAACCCACCACCCCATATAGCCACAGGGCCTGGTCTGTAGGCAGGCCCTATGGCAAATCCCCAGCAGGCAGCCAACCCCACACTGTGCATGGCCTTTGCCATGCGCAGCATAAGGTTGGCCTTAGGGCATGAGGGACCCCATCTGGGGCCAAATACAATAAAAAAAGAGGAGGTGGGTTGCGTGGTCCCCCTCCTCAAGCCTAATTAGGCCTGATGATCCAATCCCCAGGGGAACACCAATAAAAAATGGGAGGGAGCCATATGACCCCCCCTTCCCCAAGCCTCATTAGGCCTTGGGAACCCTTTACCCCAGGCCCATATTTTTTTTAAAGGGGACAGGGATTGCGTGGCCTCCCTCCCCAAGCCTCATTAGGCCCTGGGGCCCCATTCCCCAGGGCCATTTTTTTGTTTGAAAGTTGAGGGGGGATGCACAGACCCCCTCCCTGAGCCATATATATATATATAGAGAGAGAGTGATACACACACCTTACATACTGCATGTGCTGTAAAGACTGTGGGGTAAAAGCTGGATCCCCTTATTCTCCATTCACGGTTTTAAAACAAGCAGTGGCTCTGTAATTATTGATCTCAGAATTACCGGTCCCTACGATATCAGTAATTCCAGGTGCAGAGTTACCAATGTAGTTCCTCCTGCACTTTTAATAATGAGGACCAAAATCGTTAAAATGGATGTCTGAACACAAGCAACACGTTCTTTGTGAAAGTATTCACATGCCCCTTAATCTGCAAAGGACACACACAAAACGCAGTATGTAAATTGTGCAACCATTCAACCATTTCTGTAATGTTTTATCAATGTAACAGTTTATTCTAAGTAATAAGCTTAAAGACAAAGATTTCAAATTGAAGAAACAAGTGTGTCATATTCAATAGAGGGCAAAACTAGGGGTGTGTGAAATTGGCATAATTTGCTTTTGTGTACATCCAGGAAATTGTAGGAAATGTACACGTAAATACGCAAAATGCAAGTCTGTTATTTAGCACTATATTTTAGTGCCAAAAGTGTCCTTGCGTCAAGGAGAGAACAAATTCGGGGCTAACAAATAGTGCGAAAAACACAACGGCTGTGAACTACAGTCGCTCACATTCTGGTTGCTGGCGTTGTTCTTGCAATATAATTTTGCAACAAACAGCTGTGTAATTACAACATGGAGTAATTTAGTGAAATTCAGGTAGCAGGCGAAACACAAAATTCCCAAATGTACTCGAATTACGCCATGTAATTTATATTTTGCCCAGGCCTAGACAAAATGCTTGTAAAACTAGAAAGCTAAGCAATCTTGCTGTAGTATTCTAGCTGAGAGGGTTCTAAAGCCAGTTTCACTTCTGATCAATAAAAACCTATGCATTTTATCTGTCTTAAACCGAAATATGGATAAGAATGCTGAAACAGTGAAAGGAGGCTTAAAATGAAAACTATTTAAATGCATATGATAAGGTCAGGCATTTTGTTAGAGAAATACCTCTGAAAATGTTGTATTGAGTTGCTGGACAAAAAAGCACACATTTCAAACATCTCCCAGGTGTTCCTTCTCTCTATCAATAATGTAGTCATTTTTTCAGTTTTATATAGTGCAGACAAGACCTCAATGGGTGTTAGAGCGCCTTACACACATGCAGTTTACATGAGAACAGTTTCATAAGTAATTATTTCCTTCACTGTTTATTGCAATAAAATTACCCTTTAGTCAGGTGGCAAACAGAGAGTTGCAAAGGCATATATATCAGAAAGAATGTGCTGCCCTGCAAAGTGGATCCTTTTCTAAGATGACTGATCATTAAGAATAGGCAATGTGCTCCTCCACTAAGGTAACTGTTGTGAACCTACTGGAGCTAAAATCGTTTGGGGGCAATTGGGTATGCAACTGTTGTTAGATGCAATAATCTTAATGTAGTAAAGATTTTCAGTCCATGGTGACACCAATTCCTTGTTAATATGCTGTGGGCACAGGGAATTGTTATGTCCCCAATTCATTAAGGGAAGATTACTATTAAAACTAATCATGATTGAGTACCACCAAAAGGGGTGCTATTGAAATTGAACATTTGATCCTTTATATGTAGTTTTCTTATGTGGCATAATTTTGATTTCTTGGAAATGAGATTATCGATGAGGCTCATCTTATGTTTATGTAATTCAACAAGAAATGGGGCGTCATTTACGCCCCCACCAATCACACAGCTAGCGCCTATCTGGCACAATTTTATTCACTTAATCGTAAGTACTCCAATTTTTAACCGATCCATTTGTCAATAATTCAGCACTTTTCCATCGTCCACACACGGAGTGGTATGCCAATTTTCAAATTTCTTATATTCCAGCTGGGCCATCCGAACCTCATTTTCAAGAAAACGATTGACGCAAATTCGTCGAAGACAGTGTTTTATTAAAAGCCCAATGCATTTCGGGCAACTGGTGCCCTTCATCAGGGGTCACTTAAACCGGATCCCGCGCCGCCGCCTCAGCTCCTTCTGCTCCTGCCCGGTCTACCAAAAGAAGGAGCTGAGACGGGCCCTAAATCCTAAAAACACCCTAACCACAGAATACCCCTACCTACCCCATAACCTTAAAAATACCCTTCCCACACTATACCCTTACCCACCCTTAAGCCCTAAAAATACCCTTTTCACCTTATACCCTTACACAACCTAAAGTCTAAAAGCACCCTATACCCCACCAACATCTAAAAATACCCTTACCACCTTACCACTACCCATCCATATACCCTAAAATACTCTTCCCACTCTATACCATTACCCACCCAATAAACCTAAAATAATCTTACTACCTTATACCCATATGCACCCCTAAATCCCCAAAACACCCCTACCACCCTATACCCCTACCAACCCCTAAATCCTAAAAATACCCATACCACCCTATACCCTTACTCACCCCTAAACCCTACAAATATACAAATACCCTTACCACCCTTTACCCTTACCCCCAAACTTTAAAAATACCCTTACCACCATATAACCTTGCCCATTCCTAAACAGTAAAATATATATAGGGATCTATCTATCTATCTATATTTATATATATATATCTCTTCCGGTATGCACGTATAGATGACTTGCAGCCAAAGCGTTGGAGGTGCTCGTCGGACGTCAGGTCCGGGCATATTTACATTGAAAACACTTAATTTAGAAACAGAACAGCACTCCTCGTAGTGTTTTAAATCGAACGTATTCAGCACGGCAGATCCAAAAGTGCAGCGTCAGGAGAATTTTGGCTTGAAAAGCCTTTTTCACAACGCCTGCGCACAGAAAGCACTTCCTATTTACTATGTTGTGCAGACACTGAAAATTGACTAAGTCTCCTAAATCCACATAGCAGCCATATTAGAATGCTTCAATGGATAAACATTACTATTGGCACTCCACTAAATGAAGTGCCATCGTGATAACAATTGCTTTGCTGAATTACGCCCAGTGGGCATAGGCACATATTAACCTTGTGAGCTAAATAATTATCTACTCCATTCACACACAAAATATAGCAAAATAATCAAAACTATAGATTAAATAAGGCAAATAGACAGCTTCCATTCAGCCTCATTGGGCAAAGATTATACATAAACCTAACTGAATAAGACACATGATTGTTAAATATCACATACAAAATGTTGAAAAACTGCCAATGAACTCATTTCCAAAAGTGAATTCAATCCATCTCAAACTCAAAATGTTAACATGACTCTCCATTGGTCAAAAAGTGGCAGCAAATTAAATGAGGAAATAAAACAATTTGACACAGATCTACACAAATACAGATATTGCCCGATTAGGCTAAACATGGTCTGACTTAGAGAAAATTCAATTGCAAAGAAAACAAGCATTGGCATAGCCAATAGGTCTCGCCTTTGGGACCTTATAAGTGTTTAGCCATGCAACAGTTGATGTTGTTGCACCAAGGATATTGTGCTGCATAACTAAATACTTATAAGGTCCCAAAAGCGAGACCTATTGGCTATGCCAATGCTGGTTATTTAAAGGGCATGTAGTAAACTGTACTGGCAAAGTTAATAGGTCTCGTCTTTGGGACCCATTTGCTTTGTCAATGGGTTTAGCCTAACAAGAGAGAAAAAAAGCATTTGCAATGCAATAGGTCTTGCATTTGTGATTTTGTGAGAGTTAGAGCTATTGGCGTTCTAACTGATAATGTTTTTAAGTATGCATTTTGTTTTAGTGTAGTGGATGAATGTGGAGTGGAATTATGCGGGTAGTATTGGAATTGTTAGTTGTGGAATTGTGTGTAGTGTATTTGTGTTGTGGAATTATGTGGCATGGTGAATAGATAGTGGCGAGAGATGCAGAGAATAGACAACGGATGGATGATAGGGATAGGTAGTTTGTGTAGGAAGGCGTTATTGAACTTGGGACAGGAGCAGACATATGTTTGTGAGAAAGACAGGGAGAGCAGGGCATAGATGCATAAAGAGGGTTGGTTTTGTGTATACACGAAAGACACCTTAAGAAGAGAAAGAGAGCCTGGGTTTGAGGGATGGAAACTTTGAAAAGTTACGGGATAGATACTGTGTTTGAAGCCCTGAAGTGAACCATATATGAGAGAGGCGCGAATAGTGCGTGAGAGAGCGAGAGAGATGGGTGAGAAAGAGTACGAGATAGAGATAGAGGGACAAGTGGATGGGGGACCTGGGGGGGAGGCGAGAGGTGGAATAGTGTACATCATGAGGAGGTAGAGGAAGGTTGCATGTGTGAGTAGGCAGTATAGAGAGGAGCTAGGTAGTGGGAGGGATGAGAGAGGGCAGTGGTATTGCGAGATGAGAGTGGGTAGTGGGAGTGTGAGAGAGAGATGAGGAGAAGTGGGTATGTAGGTGAGAGATGGCAGTGTCTACGTGGGACAAACAGACTAAGTTTCCTTAGTGCCACTCATAGAATGCAGCGGAGAGGAGATACATGCTGAATGGGTAGTGGATTACTGGCTGTTACACAAGTACATAAAAATGCCTGTTTAAGAATATAATTAAAAGACAAATTAACGTTTACATAAAAGCACATTGCCAAAACATTAGACCATTTCATTTTTAAAAAAATACACATTTGTGTCTTGTTTTACCCCTGTTTAAAACCGCAGCAGATAGGTAACAATTTACTGTACTGCACAGGTTAAAAGTAGGGATTGCTGATCAATCAAAAAAGATGTGCCTAATAGTTTAAAGCTGCATGCCTTGGGATATGTTATATATAATGACGAGTGCGTTAAGGGAAAATACAATTTCTTTAAATGCAACAGCATTGTATTTTTCAACCTCACGTTAACTTTTTTGAGCGCATTTGGTAAACCACTGTACAAACACGCATGCGTGTGGCTAAAATTCAAAATCTTGCAGAGTTCACACAAAGGCTTGCTGAATTCACAGGCAAGACTCCACAAACATAAATGTTATGTTCTTAAAATGAGGACCTCCTATTTACCATGAGTTCCATGAATACCGTTTGACATTGCCCGCTACAAGCAGCACAACCTCCCTGTAAGAGCCAAGGCGGCATTTGCAACTGTTTAAACAAGAGATGCACGTGGTGGTGATATATGGTGGCAGTGGCAGCCCCCCCCTCACAGCAGCCCGCGCTAGTTCAGCAGACAAGAATATGTGAGAGGAGCGGAAAGCCAGCTACGGAAAGAAAACAATAAACCAATATTTTTCAGCAGCTTTCCATATGCGAGCAGCCCAGACTCGACGTAAACATGACCCATGCAGTAGGGTTTGTGATATAACTGTGTTGATTTCTTCAATACTAGAGAACATTGAAGAGAGGCATTTTATATGAAAAATCAGCATTGCTTTAATGCTGTGGTAAACGTACATTGTGCGCTCCATGTGTATTTTTTTTTTTTTATGATGCTAGGGGACCCGTTTATTTAATAAAGACATTCATTGTAGTAACAAAAACAAACTTTAGGAAGTTAGGAAGGGGCCGGCCACGCTTCGGGAACGGGGGCGCGGCTTCGAGGCTCAGTCCATGTACAGCGTTTACCTTGCAGGAGCGAGCGCGATAATTGCAAACAGATGGCGCCGCTGCTCGCTCCCGCAAGGTAAACGCCGTACATGCACGAGTGCTCATTGGAAACAGTGCAGAACATGCACGAGTTTCCCAAAAAGTCTGGAGTGATTCCAAGAGGTCACTCCAAAGCAGCGCTTGCGCGCTGCGTAGGCGAGACCTAAAAAAATGAATGTGTCCATCTGTAACGCAACTGGTGCTCATGTAAAACGCCCCGATACCTTTCCTTTGGGTTGAGTTGGCGCTATATAAAACTCAAAAAAAAAAAAAAAAAAACACACAACTGGTTCCAGTCAGATTTGCTTGTTTCACACAGGGTGCTGCTGGTTCTGTAGGACCTGAACAATCCCTTTGAAACTGCCTTGAACCGGATGCTTTGGGAACAACTATCCATAGTGCTAAAGTCAAATCCGGCTGTTGCCCGGTGGTTTATGGCCTCTCTGACCAATACCACACAAAGGGTCCTTTGCTTTTTGAAAATATTGTATGCCCATTGGGGTTCCTCTGGGATTGTCCTTTCAGTTTTGTGTGGACCTACGTCCACTGCTGTACCTATTGTAGAACTGCCACACAGCTGGTTGTAGGGGGTAGTGAACACCCGCTTTAACAGCTACAGCTGGGGGTGAGGGAGTTCTTGATGGGCTTCTTCTGTCTGCAGTTCGGTAGGAAAAAGGCTCTATTAACGTGATAGTGTGGGTGGTTGGTTGAGCGAGTGAAAGGACTGATGGATAGGTGTGCGATTGAAAGGGTGGATAAGCGAGTGGATGGATGGATAAATGAATGCGTGAAAAGATCGATGTAAGGATAGATAATCAATTTTTTTATAATTTGTAAGGGTCTCTACTGACCATCCAAGAATTGATGAAATCCAGCTTAACAGCAGAAAAAGCAAGCTAAGAATTAAGTGTGACTGCTCTGAAGTGGCCCAGCTGATGCGTGATGTGCAGTGCTTAACAAAACTCCTACAATTTGTTTTTTAAAACTGTGTTCAAAAGGCATTGTCCCCTCCTGTTCTTCCTTATTTACCTAATTGTTGCACACTTGTGATAGGGTGGCCACCTCACTCATGTCACCACATAGACCGTTTGCAATACTGGGCTTTCCACTGACACATAAATGCCTTCATGTCATAGCCTATTTAGTTCACTGGAAGCAAAAGAAGACAAAACGTATTATCAAAGCACAGTAATGGAAGTGAGGTGGTAACCCAAATTTCAAAGAACGCATAAATCTTGGTCACTGCATTTCATTTCAAGGCATTCAATAAGCTTTAAACCAGGGCTACTATAAATAAAAGTTGCTTTTTATGGTTTCCAAGACTGAAACGTTCTCCATCTCAGATGCACACATCTGTTGTGCAGGGCACAGCCATGAACTTCTGCCTAGACTGCAGTAAAACGTTGCAGGAAGGCCTACATCTGGTTTGTAAATAACAGATACTTCTGAATTCAGCAGTCCACTTCAGTCTAGGCCGAGAAAGAGTAAGCACTCTGTTGAGAAAGTCTTATAGCTGGTTGTCAGTGAAAGAGAATTCAGTTTAGGCTCTAATACCTCACTTTGAAATGGAATCACTATTCTTCCTTACCCCAGTGTATGCCCTCCAGAACATCATTTTCTAGCAGTTCTCCAGTTCAGATTGAAAACTAGAAGCCCGAGATGATTTTCTGCTCAAGCCATCAAAACATCAAACCTTTTTTCCTGAGCAACTTCGCAACACCGTTTCCCTGTTGACCTTTAAGGGGAATCTTAATGCGTGGTCTTCTAAATTGCAAGTCACAGAAGACTATTGTCTAGAGACCAGCTAGTTGCATAGAGCAAGGGTTACTAAACTTTTTAGAACCACAATCCACTTTTTAGAACAACAAACTTTTGCGACCCACCTTCCTTTAATGGCCATGAGGCAGGCGATTTTTAATATAAAGAAATAATCCTGTGATAGTGCATTGTCCAGACAGCACATTTTGCATTGAAATGGCCACTAAATCTGCATAGACATACAGTTTTACTGATACACCTATACTGCACACAAATGGTAATGAGTGAAAATCAGGTTTCTGTGAATATTTTTAAATTTGTGAATCACCAAGTAAGTGTCTTGATCCTATTAAAATCGGTTTCCAGCACACTTCATAATTAAAAAAAAAGTGCTTCATTTTTGCTTTCCTAACTGCTGGATGCACACAGTTTATTTACAGTTATTCACATTTTGTTATGCATTTCAGAAACAACAACCTACATTGTCACATAATTCACTTTAAAAACTCTTCTCACGTTGCAGTCAGAGAAAGAAAAGTGAACACCAATCCTCATGCTAAAAGAATAAAGCAGCCGGACATTTGGCCTCCGTCTTTAAATCACTGGCAAAGTGTGACAAGTTAAACAAAGAATTTAAAGGTATCTTTATTTACTGCTCTGAATTTTGCGACCCACCAAACATCGGCTCGCGACCCTTAGTTTGGGAAACACTGGCATAGAGCATCCAACAACTGTAGCAGTATTCCTAATGGAGTACTACTATCTACTTGTTTTTAATTCCAATAGAGTAAAGGACTACTACTGATTCATATAGTATCGATATTGATGTTGTCTTAGGGCTACTTAAGGGCTCAGTATAACGAGCTCCTCATTCAATCTAGCAAC
The DNA here is from genome assembly GCA_963921515.1 of Calotriton arnoldi. Lineage (NCBI taxonomy): Eukaryota > Metazoa > Chordata > Amphibia > Caudata > Salamandridae > Calotriton > Calotriton arnoldi. Next base: position 28,903 of record CAWUFW010024649.1, on the reverse strand, counting down.
AAAGCGTTGTGCTTATGACGGCAGACGTAGAATTGTCTGTTTTTAAATAGATTTTTCATTTTTGTCCCTCTTAGAAATCTGTTCTGCTCAACTGATTTCCAAGGAGGGAGGCGATGAAGGAGATCCCCCTCTACACAGTGCTTAATTTGAGCCAGTGGTTTCCAGTGCTTGGAACCAGCTCTTAATTGTCAGCACTGGTACCTATGACAGTCTACCACATGGTGGCACTGTTTTTTTAATTCAGAGATGAGCACAATAACTGTTGTTTATTAATTCAATACATATTAAGAATAACAAATACCTGCTGCCAAAGCCATTCTTTTAACTTTGGGGTCCTGAAATTGTCACATTTGTTGGAGTGTGACTTATTAGTTTTGCTTTTACTATAAATAATGGGCAGTGGAACAGAGTGGCCTGCAGACTAGAGCCCTGGCACTTATTTTTGGACCGATTAAGCACTACTTCTACTTTGAATGCCCCCGATTAAATTGTTGAAACGTATGCCTTGGTTTCCGGGGATTGTACAAAAACTCGTTCTCACACTTAAACGCACAATCAAGGCTTGGCTCGCATTCTGTAGAGTACCACTGACTGGGAATGAGTCTCCCACCTTCAGCACACTCTCACTCAGTGGGCAGGGACAATGGCGCAATGACATTCATCGAGACTTACATTTGTGAATAATAATGTTTCGTGTAAAACACTAACTTTTTGTCCGGGACTCCCAAATCTCACACCCCATGCACGATTTGAAAGTAAAGACATTCCTGGAGCCGACACAACATTGAGCTGCTTGTGTGCCTGAATGTGTGCAGAGAAAACACAGCTCCTTGACTCTCCCCACCAGCAGACTGCAGCGCTATGCTGTAGCCTAATGTACACAACACATGCTAAAACAATCATCGCCCTGCATTGTCCGCAGTGCCTCGAGGGCGGAGCTGAACTCCCATGCCTTGCAACCTCTGGGCTCATTTCCTGTATCTCCAGGCTGCACATTCCCCGCATCACACACAGGCTCAGTGCAGTAACTGAAGGAAAGTTCAACTGCACACAACTTGCAATAGGGGCCTGACAACAGAACAAAAGCATTACAGTCCCAACGAGGATGGAAAGGAAGTGAGAGATTTATGAATAACTAAGGCACACAGTGGTCAGTGAGCGCAAAGCCAGTGAAAGCCAAGCGGGTGCATTAAAAAGATCACCGAATGATTCTCAGCAATATGGAACATGGTAAATGTGAAGGCAAGTTTAAACTCTACTAAAACACAAGACTAAATACTTAAATGTGAGTGGCAGGTATGATAGGTCTGTTAGAGGGGAAGAAACAAAATACATACACTGAACTAATTCAGCATGGTCCACCAACATTCAAAGTACATGAGTGTTACCAGCGGTGGTACTGCTCGCAGGCAGTCTCCGCGGCAGAGCCCGGGGTGCATACAGCCGCACACAGCAAAGAGGATGCCGGAGCTCACGTCGGCAGCGCCCGCGGAGGGTCTCTTACCTGTTTGTCATCTCCGCTACGGCCAGCATTGGAGCCGCCGTCTGCGGAGCCCTTGAGACGGGTGGGGGGAAAACGAGACCGCGAAACTTAGTTTCTCGCCCTCAGCTTCTTGCTTCCGAGAGGCAGCGCCGATCCCCGCCCCGGCCATGAAGTCAGCCCCGGCGCCTCGCAGTGCTGGGCGGAGGCGGAGGGTGGGACCAGACAGGCAGAGAGCGCGCAGGCGCCATCTTGAACTGACAGCCCTGGGATTTGTGAATGAAGGTTAGTCATATTAAAGACCAGTGTTGAATTGGCTTACACTGCCACTTCATTAGACAGCTTTAATTGCAAGTGGTCAATGTACATTTGAAGCACTCTTCCCAAAGTTCAGGAGTAAAAGGGTTTGCACGTTGGCATGCATATAGAACGAGCGAGCGCGGCAGCCTGCTCAGCTGACCAGACGCTCGTGCGTCATGGCCTTTCCACCCCGCACGGCCGGCATGTGTTTCCAATTATCATGCACGCGTCTGGGCACGATAATGGGAAACAGATGTCGGCCGCGCGGGTAACCGCCCAAAAAAGGCCATGACGCACGAGCGTTTGGTCAGCTTTTCGAATCCCCTACATAATGCTTCGCCAGAAGCAGCGCTTGCGCGCTACTCTAGGCTCAACCTAAAAATGAAAAAAGAGGATATCTTAGTTCTCCTGCATTCCAAATGAATTGCAATCACAAGGCGAGCTTCAGCGTACAGTCCTATGAATAAACAGAAAAAAAATAATACAATCAGTGTCAGTTATAAAAGAACATCAAAAAGAACTTGTTCTGTGCAATACTAGAGCATAAAATCTAAAAACATATAAAATTACTAAGGCAAAGACTGTTCAGTTTACTTTCATAGATTTGTATACATTTCCTCATCGGTGATCAATCCTGCAGGCTCCTTTGTTCCTATTCTCAGGATGTATCTGCATTCTAGTTGCCTTAATGTTTTTCTCTGTCACCTCCATGCAGGGATTTTTTTACCTGGTCTAACACACTGTAAGTCAAAAGGTTGGAATTACTTCTGTGGCTTTCCTTGAAATGCAGTGCGACAGGATACGTCTCATTTTTGTTTTTCGCAGCCCGTATGTGCTGTAAAATTCACTTATGGACCTGTAGTTTTGTGCTGCCTATGTATCATTTGGGTCAGGAGCCTTTAAGTACATACACTGCATATTCTGATTTATAATCTACTGGTTTCCGAATCTGTATTCATTCATCAATATCAGTTTTAATTTCTGTGATATTTTGTCCTAGTAAGCTGGCTTTGCATTTGCTGCATTTTCTTTAGCCGATCTTGGGTTTTAACCAGCTAACCCCAGTGCTGACGTGGTTCCTTACTAAGGTGTCTTTGATAGATTGGGATTTCCTGTAAGTGAGTGAGGGTTTAGGGTTAATCTCCGGTCCAACTATTGGATCGTATTGGATCATGTGCCAGTGTTTTTGTAGAGCCTGTCTCACTTTGTGTGATGCTCATTAGAGGTGGTAATAAATCTACACTCATTGTCAATCTGGGAATTCTATACTGGTTTCTTAAATAATAATTCTGCTCTCTACTGTTTGGCTACTCTGGATCTTGCTCGTTTTAGAGTTTCCTCATTTTACCCCCTTTCCCTCAATCTCTTAGTCATTTCATCTTCGTAATTCAGCAAAGCATTTGTTATCATGATGGCACTTTATTTAGTGGAGTGTCAACACTAATCTTTATGCATTGAAGCATTCCAATATGGCTGCCATGTGGATTTAGGACACTTAGTCCATTTTCAGTGTCTGCACACCATAGTAACTAGGAAGTGCTTTCTGCACGCAGCCATTGTGAAAAAGACTTTTCAAGCCGAAACACAACTGACGCTGCACTTTTGGATCTGCTGTGCTGAATAAATACGATTTACAACACTATGAGGAGTGCTGTTCTGTTTCTAACCTAACGGAAGTGTTTTCAATGCAAATACTCCCGGGCGCGGGTGTCCGAGGAGCAGCCCCAACGCTTTGGCTACACGTCATCTAAACGGGCATACCAGAAGAATTTCAAGTTGGCAAGCCCCCGCGAAGTCAAAGCGAGATCAGCTCCGGAGGTAAGTGCGCTGCAGGAGATCTGGATGGCTCTCTAGCAGTGGTGCACTCCCCCAGGGGTTAGACAATATCAGCGCAAGCGGGAGTCGGCGTTAAGGTAACCTCCTTGATCACGGAGGTTTCCCCATATGGGTTAATGTAAAAGGCGGAGTGCTCGAATGGAGCGCAGTAAACACACCAGCACAACAATGGCAGATGAGGAAATTGAGGCAAGGCTGAAAGGGTGTTCAAAGAAGCACCGAGGCAAATTGGAGATGCATCTGCATCGATGTCCACAACCAGCTCAAGCCAGGTGACATTCCAGACACTGTACAATAAACTTGAGAGACTAACTAAAACAGAAATCTCGAAATGGTGGGAAGTCCAGTCCCTGAAGAGATATGTGTAAGTACGAAGAGCCCCTAGGGGATTAAGAATAATAATTACACCAACGTATGAAAACCCACATCCAGAATTAATCAAGGAATGGGTGGAGCTAAATGCTGACAGCTCCAGAAAAATGATTATGCTTTTGAATTAATACGAAACTATTGACAGGGATACATCATGACATAAATTAAAGAACCGAATGATCAATTACAATTACACACTGATAAAGATGCTGTGAGTTAATTTTTGAAGGAGATGAAGGCACGGATGAAAACACATGAGGAAGTGATGACAGCAAGAAAAGCCCATAAATTCCAAAGAGACAGAAAAGATTATGAGAATGGTAAAATTTACACGCTCGCTAGAAAATTTGATAACATCAGAAGAGAACGACTAGAAGCAACCAACAAAGTAAGACAAGAAATTTCATTAAGTGATCTAAGCTCAGACACTGGTTCTGATTCAGATTGTGAAGGGTCCATTGACAGAAGCGGGCTAATTACAACTGTCCAAGATGAGTTTCATTTTTTAAGACTGGGTCAATTCACAAACCATTGACCTCAACAGCAACAAAGAAGAGGCCGAGGTGGCAGAGACATGGCAGGCAAGGGAAAAGAAGTAGACAACTCCGCTAGGGTAACAACAAGGATCCACAGCAAGAAATAAAGGAATACAACACTGTAATTAATCTTACCAATGAACCATTAACAGCTGAGGATAAAGAGATTCTTGGGCTAGGTCTGACATACTGCCCCTTTAACTATGAACAGAGCAGGGTAGACATTTACATGTTCATACGCAAGTTGAAACTTAAAAAATACTTCAAATTACAACAAAAGAACATTAAAAAGACATTAGGTACAAGCATTCCCGGTAATCTCTTAGCTTCTGGTATTGATTTAATGAGAGACCTTAGGAAATTGGAACATGAGGAAGAAGGTGGATTAGGGAACCTCACTGACATCGAATTACTATTTGAACAGCAAGTGGTGGGTAGTGAGGGGGCTGACACTCCTTTCAGGCCCAGGTCCAAATTTAATCCCACTATGCCACATGACAATATTGTCTCTTTCAGCGAAAGTGTAATACAAGAATTCAAAAACTAAAAAAACAAGACGTCAGGAAGAACAAATATAATACTCCTTGGAATGTAAAATTTAACAGAGTAATGCAGAAATGGTCTCACAATGATCAATATATTATTCTCAGCTCCGGTAAAGGTGGTAATGTTGTCATTTGGCCCAAGTAGATGTACCTGCAGGAAGCATACATAGTTAAATGAGGAAGTCTGTTATCGTAAGATTTCAAAAAATGATTATGAGAGTCTCAAAGAGGACTTTTGCACGGATTTGAAAGGGTGGCGGGAGGCCAATTTGCTCAGTTCAGAAAAACAGCATTTTTGCCAATTTACTCAGTTCAGAAGAATACCATTTTTTGCCCCCCTCCCCCCCGGTAGGCCGATCATCTCGCCAATAGGCAGTCTATTAGAAAATGTGTCCAAATTTGTAGATTATTTTCTGCAACCACCGGTCCTTGCTTTCCCTCATATATTAGGGACACCATGGATTTTTTTAAAAGAGTGTTTGACATACATTAAGAGGAAGATTATTTAATGGTTTGCCTTGATGTGAATTCCTTATACACCAGCATAAGACACACAGATGGATTAAGAGTTGTGAGGCGCTTTTTGAAATCCAGGTCAATACACTTCCATAAACATGAGATGCTGATGGATATGATTGTATGGTGCCTTGAAAGTAACATCTTTCTATTTAACAACAGAATTTACCAACAGATGCAGGAGACAGCGATGGGCACCTGCTTCCCCCCAGTTATGCAAATCTGCATATGGGCTGGTGGGAGGAGCAGGTGATTCGCAACACAGAGCTCCAGGCTTGGTCCCCTCACATTGTAATGTTGAGGTATATCAATGACCTTTTTCTATTATGGAAAGGCAAACAAAAATCAGCAGAGGACTTTGTCAGGCAAATCAACATCAGTGATCTGAACCTCTCCTTTACCAGTCGCATCAGCATCAGCTTTGTTGAGTTTTAAGATGTTAAACTTGAAGTAGTAGGTACAAACCATACATTAACTGTGTTCAGAAAGTAAACATCCGGAAATACCACACTACATGCCATGAGCATGCATCCTATAGCACTCAAGAACAGCATACCATATGGCGAACTTCTAAGGGCAAAAATAATCTATAGTTCCCAAACACTATCTGAAAAGATAGAAGATGAAATGACTAAGAGATTGAGGGAAAGGGGGTACAATGAGGACTCTTAAACTAGCAAGATCTAGAGTAGGCACACCGACGAGAGCAGAATTGTTATTAAGAAACCAGTACAGAATTCCCAGTTCGACAGTGAGTGTAGTTTTTTTACCACCTATAATGAGCATTACAACAAAGTGAGACTGGCTCTACAATCAAGAGTTGGACCGGAGATTAACCCTCAGTCACTTACAGGAAATCCCAATCCATCAAAGACACCTTAGTATGGAGTAAGATCAGCACTGGGCTTAGCTGGTTAAAACCCAAGAATGACTTCAGAAAATGCAGCAAATGCAAAGCCTGCTTATAAGGAGACAATATTACAGAAATTAAAACTGATATTGGTGAACGAATACAGATTCGGAAACTTCCAGATTGTAAATCAGAATATGCAGTGTATGTACTTAAATGTCCCTGTCCCAAATGAAACATAGGCAGCAAGAAACTACAGGTCCATTGGCAAATTTGACAGCACATACGGGCTGTGAAAATGAAGATGAGACTATCCTGTAGCACGGCATTTCAAGGAATGCCACAGAAGTAATTCCAACCTTTTGACTTACAGTGTTAGACCAGGTAAAAAAATCCCCGCATGGAGGTGACAGAGAAAAAACATTAAGGCAACTGGAATGCAGATGCATCCTGAGAATAGGAATGAAGGAGCCTGCAGGATTGAACACTGATTAGGAGATGTATACATATCTATGAAAGTAAACTGAACAGTCTTTGCCTTAGTAATTTTATATGTTTTTAGATTTTATACTCTAGTATTGCATGGAACAAGCGCTTTTTGATGTTCATTTGTAACCGACACAGATTGTATTATTATATTTCTGTTTATTTACAGGGCTGTATGCTGAAGTGCACCTTGTTATGATTGCGATTCGTTTGGAATGCAGGAGAGCTAAGATGTTTTCTTTTTTAATTTTTTTCTTTGCAATTAAATCTAAGTCAGACCATGTTTAGCCCAATGGGGCAATATCTGAATTTGTGTAGATCTGTGCCAAATTGTTTTATTTCCTCATTTTATATGCTGCCATATTTGACCAATGGAGCTTTTTGAGTTTGAGGTGGATTGAATTCACTATAGGAAATGAGCTCTTTGGCAGTTTTTTGACATTTTGTTTGTGATATTTAACAATCATGGGCCTAATTTCGATGTCGGTCGGAAAGGCTCCGACCCGCATTCGGATTTACCTAACCCGTGTTCGGAACCCCTGTTTCAGAACCGACTCGGATACATTTCCAACCGACCGATTATGATGGACGGTAACCGTTCGGTCTGTCAAACTCGGTTCCAACTGGCATTCAGAGACTCCGAGTTGGTCAGAGCCAAATCGTACAGGTCTATGGGCCGCGTTTCCAACCGACGCATTACGATGTCAGATTCGGACAGCCTTTCTGAATCGGTTTGTCCGACACAGAACGGCTGTTGGAAACTGACTTTGAGGCCTATAGCAGGCCCCCCTTCACCCAGAGACCTCCAGTTGGGGCCCGTGAAGGTACCCATGGGACCCCTCTTTCCAACCTTGCACAGTGTGCAAGGTTTCCCGCAATCACCCCTTTCTTCAATGGGAGCCTGTGTTGTTGGTCGGAACACAGGCTCCCATTGAAGTCAATGGGAGTCCGACCAAACGGTGTTCGGAAACATCGTAATTGGTCGGTCGGACTCTCCGAACCAGAGTCGTCGGAAACGATTCCGACAAGGAGTCGGTCGGAATGCTTTCCGACCAACATCGTAATGAGGACCAATGTGTCTTACTCAGTTAGGTTTATGTATAATCTTTGCCCAATGGGGCTGAATGGAGGCTATCTATTTTCCTTTTTAATCTATAGTTTTGATTATTTTGCTCTATTTTGTGTGTGAATGGAGTAGATGTTTATTTAGCTCACCAAGGTTAATATGTGCCTATGTCGACTGGGGCGTAATTCAGCAAAGCAATTGTTATCACAATGGCACTTCATTTAGTGGAGTGTCAATAGTAATGTTTATGCATTGAAGCATTCCAATATGGCCGCTATGTGGATTTAGGAGACTTAGTCCATTTTCGGTGTCTGCACAACATAGTAAATAGGAAGTGCTTTCTGTGCATGGGCATCGTGAAAAAGGCTTTTCAAGCCAAAACGCATCTGACGCTGCACTTTTGCATCTGCAGTGCTGAATAAATACAATTTACAACACTATGAGGAGTGCCATTCTGTTCCTAACCTAACGGAAGTGTTTTCAATATATATAAATATATATATACATATATATATATATCATCATTAATGACCTACAGCTGCATAGCACAAGTGCCAAAGAAGAGAGGAGGAGGAGATGGAGAAAGGGAATTGAGGAAGTTGGAAACGTACTACATCCTAGAATTAGATAGCAATGAACCCAACGGTTTTAATATGGATGAGGAGTTGGTTACATGCTTGTATTAAATATTAAATGTTATATCTCAACCTGCACAGAAATCAGTAGGAGCGAAACAAAGGAAATACAAATCAAGAAAATAAAAATTTGTTTAGTGGGTTGCTAGAGGACAAAAAGGAAGAATAAGAGCACTTGCACTTTAGATTATTAACACTTAAGCACTTTATTATGACAGTTTTAAAACTATTTATTTAAAATAGATAAGGAGATACATATCTCCATAAACAGTAGTAAAGAGGATTTTGTTTTATTTGGAAAGTAAATAGTGGAAACAGTCATGCACTTTATAGGAGTAGTGAAAGCACGGTTTGAGCACTTATGAGCACTAGCACTTTAAGAATACAAAGATGAGAAAATGATGCGTAAAATCACAGGATGTGAATATCTATTACCAAAAAGGAAAAAAAAATTGGCAGCTGTAGAATTAAGTATGCACTGTTGGCACTTTAGAAAATATAAATAATAATAGAACTGTCCGTTATGCAAAAGAAATATGTATTGGAATGTGGTGTTGAAAGTAAAATAGAACCTTACTTTTACAATGTATAAGGAACTTTCCTGGTAAAGTTAGAATATATTTTGATTACTTTGAAATGTAAACATTTAGAAATACCACTATGCACTTTAAGATGGCCGTCAGTTTCGTATTACGAACTGAACTGTGATGCAAAATAATGTTGTCCTCTTTTTATGACCATGTTACTAATGGGAAAGGTGTGTATTTAAACAAAAAGTTTTGTTTGGCCCATCATCGTGAACAAGGCCGTGAGCAAATGGCCAGAACGAGTGGATGATCTCACTTGAACAATAAAGCCAGATGAACAAACCCACGGAGTGCCGGTTCCGCTTCTTGGTACAGATGAGGTGTTTTGCAGCAATATATATATACATATATATATAATTATATATATATATATATATAAATATATATTTTTCTACTGCAAAGTACAAAGTACAGCACTTGCGGGAAACTTCTACCCAGATTTTATTCTGGTTTGTAGCACACAAGACGCGTTTCGGCGACTGCCTTTTTCAATTATCAATCGGCAGCCTGAGACAGCGTCATTTAAATATACACACACACATTTCATTGGTGGTTTGAATAGAGTCAAAACAAACAAAGGACTGTTTTGATGGAACGCAAAACATTTCGGCCATCTTAAAACATGCAAAATACATTCTTTTGATCATGTTCTCACTACTGAATTCATATAGATAAATACATATCAATCAATATCTTGCCCTGGATGGGCTTTGCTGAACATGTTTCGTTAATCCATTTCAGACATTTCATTGTTATAAGCAATTCTGGATATTTCTCACAATTGAGCCCAAGATGAGCATATCCTATGACAAATATGTACAATGAAACATCACTGTATATCAATTCAATACTCGTTCCCCACCAACTAAAAAGTAAATGAAAAGAAAGAAAGAAGAGAGACAAAAAGGGAAAAGTAAAAAAACCTTTTCATTTCATAGTACTGGTATTTACAAATATTTACAATCCAGAACTTAACATTGCTACCTTAGAGATGTATAGCCAATTCCTCCCCGCTGTTAAGTCCATGAGGTATTTTAGTTTGAATATCTATAATATATCTGGACTCAAGTCTCCGAAGTTTGAGTTGTCTGTCCCCCGCTCTGATGTTACCAGGCACATGATCTAAGCAAAAATAGCGCAACAGATTCCTATTGCTGCTATGATGGCTTTCGAAATGTCGAGCCACCGGATATGTGACATCTTTAGTAACGATGGCTCTCATGTGTTCCAAAATCCTTATTTTGGTGGGGTGTATGGTACTACCAATGTACCCAAGCCCACACGGACATACTAGACAGTATACCGTGTGGCTAGTGTTGCAGTTCATAAATTTCTCTATTTTTCTTGAAGTTTTCAGTCCAGGTACCTCATATGACAAGACCTTGTTACTGGTCTTGCATGCTTTGCACTTTTTGCAAGGGTGAAAACCTTTTATCTGGCCAAAACAAGAATCCCTACTCTCTTTAGAGTAGTGGCTTTGCACCAACTGATCCTTCAGAGATCGTGCCTTCCTGAACGACAATAAGGGGGATCTAGCCAGACCCTCCCCTATGATCGGATCTGATTTGAGGATATGCCAGTTCTTCCTCAATGCCTGTCTTAAATCATTGGCATTACTAGAATTGTTTGTGATCATTCTACACTCATTAGATTGAGACAATCTAGTTTGCTCTTTTTTCTGTTTGGTGATAGATATCCCACATATCAGTTCTGTTCTAGACTGTGAGGTCGATTCCGATTCGGGCCGGAAAAAGCACCGACCGACTCGGATCCGGAAATTATACCGACCGACACGTACCTGTGGTGCCCGACACGCCAAGTACGATGCAAGGCGTGCAAAATCCGACCGACACGTACCGAACCCAAGTCGACCGACCGAGCCGCACGAAAAACAGCAATCCGGTCGGAAAAACACGCGAATCCAACCGACCGACACGCACCCGGAACAAATCCGACCGAAACGTACACGCGAACTCCAAACCGCAAAGTACAATGCAAGGCGCGAAAACCACGAGCGAGTCGGACGGAGGACAAGCCGTACGACCGACACGCATACAAAACCGAGCCGAAGCAACACAAAACACCGCGACCGACGCGTACGCAGCATAGAAAACTGCACATACACAGCGTGAACGAAACGGAGAAGACCGTACGAGACAAATGCAGGGTCCGACTCGGTCACAAGAACGTTTCCAACATACACAGACAGTACAAAGGAAAAATCACACAAAAAAGGCCAAACAAGCAATTACTAAGCCAATAAATACTGAGGGGGTGGGGACAGTGAACAAAGACACACCCACAACTCCACCCATATAAAGGACACAAATCACAACCATGAGCCTTTGCAAATGCCATTCCACTGCCAGCACCCAAGAGAAAGCAACCACACACCCACAGCTCATCCCTCACACAAGCCACACACCATCAGCACACCAACAAATAGCTACCTCACATACACCCAGCAAAACACACACTCACACACCCTCACCTGCACACCAACACACACATCACTCACCATCACCACCCATCACCATGCCCCCCAAGAAAAATCCCAAGTTCCTAGATTGTGAATTGGAAGTCATGGTAGACGAGATCCTCAGGGTAGAGCCACAGCTGTTTGGCACACTGGTCCAACAGACCCCCATCTCCCAGAAAACCAAGATGTGGGAGAGGATCATCAACAGGGTGAACGCACAATCACCATGTCGGCGCACAAAGAGCGACATCCAGAACAGGTGGTATGACGTGCGCAGGAGGGTACGGGACCTGCTCAAGAAAGACTACATCAACAGCCAATACACCGGCAGTGGCCCTCCTGCCAAGCCAATATACCTCAGGCCCTGGGAGGAGAAGGTGCGGGCCATCCTTCCGCCAGTGAGCGTATATGGACTAGAGGACATCCCAGAGCCTGGTGAGTACACAACAAATGTACACAATATACTGCCACAAAACACACACACATCACTGTCAAGGGGAGAGTCAAACCATGCACTCATAGCAATTACACAGCAACCAGAACAGAATCATCCCAAAATGTGTATGTCAGTCAGATAAACACAACACATGCCATCAAAAAAGTCACATCCAACTGTGCCATCACATGTACAAACACAACTACAACTACAGCTAGGCAGTGGCACAAATAGAACTAACAAACACATCCAGACATGTAGCCACCACAACAACACCAACACACAGTGAAGACCACTCAAAGGAAGGAATTCTGTGTATGCTGGCCAAGTCAGTGTAGCCAATAGCATCATGGGAGTCGCAGTCACACATATTGCCCCCCCACAACTGTCCCATCAACACCACCATGAACCATGCGCACATCACAGGGAGTGGAGAAGGACTCACAAGATGGCTGACACTGGCTACTGCTGTGGGGAGCACAAGGCCCTGCTGGCAACTGTGCACCAACAAACAGCAGGACACCACTGACTGACATCCTGAGAGACAACTTACACTCCCTGCAATGCAAGCACGTTCCATGGTGGGATAACTGGCTGGCTGGGTGGGTGGGAAGGAGGACTTGCAGCACTGACCATAGTCACAAGCACCTCCCCTCACACACACCCCCCAACACAAACTCCCCAGAACCCACCTGGTAGAATGCAATGCCCCCCATCCTAACACAAGATCCCACAAAGAACCACCACCCTGGGTTATGTTGTGTGAAGCACAGGGACACTCTTGGGACTCTTAGCCAAACAACTGCCAGGACAACACTCCCAGCCATCCTGTCAGCACAGCCAGCCCACCCCACAGGGAAGCAGAATCAAAAGGAAGGAAGCATGGGCATGCTGGGAAGGGGGTGGAGGCAATAGCATGATGGGAGTCGTAGTCACAGCTCTACATCCCCCACCACATGGCCCAGCAAGCTCACACTCACGCATGCACATCCCACAGAGAGTGGAAAGGCCCATCAAAGATGTCTGACACTGTTGCTGTGTCGTGGGGAGCACAAGGGAATGCTGGGAACTGCACACCAACCAACAGCAGGACACCACTGTCAGCCATCTTGCCATTGCTCTCACACCCACACACACTGAACTCCCCACAAAAGCAAGTAAGTATGGGAATGCTGGGAAGTGGGGTGGAGGCAATAGCATGATGGGAGTCGTAGTCACAGACATAGCTCACCCCCACAACTGTCCCATCAACACCACCCTGAACCATGCTCACATCACAGGGAGTGGAGAAGGACTCACAAGATGGCTGACACTGGCTACTGCTGTGGGGAGCACAAGGCCCTGCTGGCAACTGTGCACCAACAAACAGCAGGACACCACTGACTGACATCCTGAGAGACAACTTCCACTCCCTGCAATGCAAGCACAGTCCATGGTGGGATAACTGACTGGCTGGGTGGGTGGGAAGGAGGGCCGGCTGTCAACCAAACACAACCAATGCAGACCATGTTCACACCCCAAAAATACATAGAAATGCCCAAATAATGCAGGACAATGTGCCACACCAATATCAACCCCTGACTGTGACGACTTAGGACAATGCAATGTACAGGCCCGCACCCAGAGGCACAGTCACAACTGTCATGTGTGTCAACCATTGATGCCTGCAGAAACATAACATACATTGTGTGTGTCTCCCAAAAACAGGTGATGATGGGGACACAGCAGCAGACGCTGAGGAGTCCCAGTCTCAAGAGGATGCGGAGCTCACTGGCGTCGTACAGCCTCTGTCCTCCTCGGACGAAGAAGACCAACCTGGCACATCCGGTGCAAGTCTACATGCAGCACCAGCAGGACCACCAGCTGCACCCCCTGCACCCACCCCTCCAACGACTGTCACCACAAATACCATCCCTGCCGACATGGACAGAACAAGGAGCAACACCAGCACAGGGACCCTGGACCAACCTGGGGCCATGGACACCACCACCAACCCCCAAGGTGGACCAGGGTCATCTGTGCGTGCCACTGCACACACTGCACATGTCAGCAGGGGTGGTGGGAGGGGTGGGAGACAGAGGTCGCTGCTTGCAGAGGTTGCTGGTGTGCATGATGACCCACAACTGGTACGCATAGCTGATGCGTACCAGTCCAGCACCGGAGACCTCAGCCAGGTAGTGGGGCTCCTCAGAGACATGAAACAGCAGCAGGCTGCCCATCATGCCCGCTTGGACTCCCACATGTCCCACGTGGAGTCACACATGTCCCGCGTGGACTCACACATGTCCCGCGTGGAGTCCAAGTGGGATGCACTGCATGAGATGACGGCGGTGCACAGGGACATTTTACAATGCCTCCGCCAGATGAACAGCAACCAGTCCACACCTCCCTGTGTGCCAACAACATCTGGTGCCGAACAAACTGCAACTGCCACAGGAAGGGAGGATGACTCTGGCAGAGAGTCCCCTGCACCGCAGCAGCCTGTACTTGAGGGCCCCCCCCCAAGAAGAGGGGTCGTCCGAGGAGGGGCAAGTGAGAGGCCGATGGCCAAGCGCAACTCCCAGGAAGCCTGAACCTGTTCTGGATGTTCACCTTTGTGCACAGACTGTTCACCCTGTTGACGGCAACACTACTCCCACACATTGCATGGGGAGTACAAGTTGGACCAATGTGTCAGACAACTGTGGCCCCGATACTGGGGATTCTGTCTACCAGGACTTTCAATTCACCTAGGAACTTCGGATTGCAAGATTTATGTACAGCACTACCCATCCTATGCACTATTCACACAAATGTATCACAATAAACACACTAATACACCATACTTGCCTCTGTTGTGATTCCAACGTGGGTGCTGTTATGGGGATGATGAACTGCAAAATTACACTGTGTATGCGAACTGCAACAGCAAGGACAACACAGGCATGTGAGTAAAGGCAACGTGACACATATGAGGGAGACACACCACCAGGGCTACACAACACATACACACCTAGGCCATCTGACTCATTGCCTACACTGATGTTGCCAGGGAAGACGGTGCAATGCACAGACACCACACCCATTCCCAGTTGTAGTCAAGTAGCCCACAGGTGCAGTAAGCAAATGGCAGTCAAATGTGTGACCACAGACAACGCACATCACAAAGTGAAGCACAGGTTTATTACACAGTTGCAACATGTCGTAACCACTACAGATGCAAGGTAATCCCACCTGGCAGCGGGCACACAGTCAACAACTGTAGACGGAAGGAAGTCCATGGGTGTGGCGCACATCACCTGTAGGGACACAACAGCTACCAGCCTGGAAGTGCAATCACGTCGTCGGTGGACACAGTTGACCAAACGAATCTGAAAGTACCCTGTGAAGGACAGAAATGACACACAGTCAAAAGCAATGGAGTACAGGACAGAACAGCAAAACTCATGCACAATACATGTTACAAGATACCCACCCAGAACCAAGTTAGCATGTCAACACTGTTGGGGAGTACAGCCCACCTGTAAGCACACATCGCAACACACATCCAGTCAAGTAGCCCATGGACACACTCCAACAGCACCAGAGCACCACCTACACATCATGCCAACTCACATCATTGACATGACACCTCAGGATACTCACATTCAGCTAAAGAAGTTGGTGATGAGCTGTGTGCGGACATCACCATCATCATCATCATCATCGTCACTGGCATCGTGGTCCATGCCAGGATCCTCCACAGGTGGCGGATGTTGGTCATTGTCATCCTGGATGAGAGGCAACTCCTTCCGCACTGCCAGGTTGTGGAGCATGCAGCAGACGATGATAATCTTGCACACTTTCGCAGGGGCATATGGGAGGGACCCTCCGGTCTTGTCCAGGCAGCGGAAGCGGCTCTTCAGGAGACCAAATGTCCGCTCAATCACTCTCCTGGTCCGACCATGTGCCTCATTGTAGCGCATCTGGGCTGGTGTCACAGGGTTCCTGAGGGGTGTCAGCAACCACGGCATGTTGGGGTATCCCGAGTCACCTACGGACAGACAAGTGCACATTAGCTGACTTGGAAAAGTGGGCGGAATACTACAGATCAGATCACACACAATGGCACAAAGTCAGTACACACCGACAAGCCAGGCACGCTGGTTCTGCATCTGTGCCATCATCCTGGGGATGCGACTACTCCTCATCACAAAGGCATCATGTGCTGAACCAGGGAAACGGGCACACACGTGTGTGATGGTCATGTCTGCAAGACACACCACCAGTGCATTGACCGAGTGGTAGTGCTTGCGGTTCCTGTAGGCCTGCTCCTGGGCCTGTGGTGGTACCAAAGCCACATGTGTCCCATCAATGGAGCCAATGACATGCGGCATCCTCCCCAGGGCATAAAAGTCACTCTTCACGTCAGTGAGTCGTCGCAGTCTAGGGAAATAGATGTACCGGTTCAGGAATAGCAACATTGCCGCCAAAACATCGCGGAGCACACGGCTCAACATGGTCTGTGACATCCCACCAGCAGTCGCCACAGTATGTTGGAAGGTACTGGTGGCAAAGAAGTGTAGGGCTGCCATCACCCGCACCTTGGGGGTCAGCGCTGTAGGATACGGCCGGCCAGGCTGCAAATGTGGGGACAACTGCACTGCCAAATCCTCAATCAGCTGCCTGGTGAAGCGGTACCGTCGGATGCTGTCCCGTTCCACCATCGTTGCCAGGTCTGGGAATGGTCGATGGACAGCAGGAGCCCTGAGGTGCAGAGGAGAAGTAAGCAAGATTGTCAGTCACCCCACATATGCGGCATTGAACACACTCAATATCCCAACATACATCATTATGAGGCACAACTACATGAAGTGTGCAGTGCCGTAAGGACATGTATGGTACATACATGGCCAACATCTGTCAACACGGTCCAACAGGTGGCATCAATTAGTCCCAGGTTGGCCCATTGGATATCATGAGGCCGTGTCACAGTTCCCATCTCCTGCTGCCGTGTCACAATCACCCCCCACAGTGACATGTGAGGACAGATGTGCCCCAGGCACCACAGCTCAACGACAGGTACATTCCCAGGGACCCTGTATTGCCACATGGACACTGGCATTACATGGAGTATCATGTATACACCACAGCAAAACAACCATGACCCCCAAAGGTAGTGGTCCCACTTGCCACGGCAGGACAGACATGGACGTCTGTGACACACACACGCACAACATCAAAGTCCATGCACACACAACCTGGATGTGGAGACTGTCTCCCATTGTGCACATAAAATCAGAGACATTGTAAACACTACATGCACAAAGACTGTGGAGGACCATCACTATTGTGCCACTGGGACACCCTGGCTCAAACATACCGTCCCACATGGGACTCACGGGGTATGTGACATGACATACACATACACCACCGTGAAATGTGACCATGGCACATGCACAGATATGAACAGTTGCACATCACAGTGGTCATGTACACGTAACACCCAGGATCCTGTCCCCATTAACACGTGCACAGCCTGGGGGTGGCTGCCCACAGGTGACACCCACAGGACAACATGTACACCAACATACACACAATAGGAAATGCAGCCTTACATGCCTTATGATAAAGTTTGGACAGGCTGTCGTGATGTAGGTGTGCCCCTCACTCCCTGGGAGCTATCTGTGGCTGGCATATGTCCATCTGAGACAGGCATGCTGACATATGCCAGTCACATGTACAGTGATGCGTTGAACAGCAATGGACCGATCGGTGCCCCGGCCGGCCCATTGCATTCAATGTGTGCGGTTATGCGTTGTACCCTGTACGCGTTGTACCCCTGTATGCGTTGTACTGCAATGGACCGATCGGTGCCCCCGGCCGGCCCATTGCATTCAATGTGTCGCGGTGCACGCGTTGTACCCCTGTACGCGTTGTACCGCAATGGACCGATCGGTGCCCCCGGCCGGCCCATTGCATTCAATGTGTGCGGGTACGCATTGTACCCCTGTACGCGTTGTACTGCAATGGACCGATCGGTGCCCCCGGCCGGCCCATTGCATTCAATGTGTCGTGGTACAGCGTTGTACCCCTGTATGCGTTGAACTGCAATGGACCGATCGGTGCCCCGGCCGGCTTATTGCATTCAATGTGTGCGGTTACGCGTTGTACCCTATGCGCGTTGTACCCCTGTACGCGTTGTACTGCAATGGACCGATCGGTGCCCCGGCTGGCCCATTGCATTCAATGTGTGCGGGTACGCGTTGTACCCCTGTACGCGTTGTACGCAATGGACCGATCGGTGCCCCGGCCGGCCCATTGCATTCAATGTGTGCGGGTGCAGCGTTGTACCACTGTATGCGTTGTACTGCAATGGACCGATCGGTGCCCCGGCCGGCCCATTGCATTCAATGTGTGCGGGTACACGTTGTACCCCTGTGCAGCGTTGTACCGCAATGGACCGATCGGTGCCCCGGCCGGCCCATTGCATTCAATGTGTGCGGGTATGCGTTGTACCCCTGTACGCGTTGTACCGCAATGGACCGATCGGTGCCCCGGCCGGCCCATTGCATTCAATGTGTGCGGTGCACGCGTTGTACCCCTGTACGCGTTGTACCGCAATGGACCGATCGGTGCCCCGGCCGGCCCATTGCATTCAATGTGTGCGGGTACGCGTTGTACCCCTGTACGCGTTGAACTGCAATGGACCGATCGGTGCCCCGGCCAGCCCATTGCATTCAATGTGTGCGGGTGCACGCGTTGTACCCTGTATGCAGCGTTGTACCGCAATGGACCGATCGGTGCCCCGGCCGCCCATTGCATTCAATGTGTGCGGGTACAGCGTTGTACCCCTGTACGCGTTGTACCGCAATGGACCGATCGGTGCCCCGGCCGGCCCATTGCATTCAATGTGTGCGGGTACGCGTTGTACCTCTGTACGCGTTGAACTGCAATGGACCGATCGGTGCCCCGGCCGGCCCATTGCATTCAATGTGTGCAGGTGCAGCGTTGTACCCCTGTACGCGTTGTACCGCAATGGACCGATCGGTGCCCCGGCCGGCCCATTGCATTCAATGTGTGCGGAGTGCAGCGTTGTACCCCTATGCAGCGTTGAACTGCAATGGACCGATCGGTGCCCCGGCCGGCCCATTGCATTCAATGTGTGCAGGTACGCGTTGTACCCCTGTACGCGTTGTACCCTGTACGCGTTGTACTGCAATGGACCGATCGGTGCCCCGGCCGGCCCATTGCATTCAATGTGTGCGGTGCACGCGTTGTACCCCTGTACGCGTTGTACCGCAATGGACCGATCCGGTGCCCCCGGCCGGCCCATTGCATTCAATGTGTGCGGTGCAGCGTTGTACCCTGTACGCGTTGTACCGCAATGGACCGATCGGTGCCCCGGTCGGCCCATTGCATTCAATGTGCGCGGTACGCGTAGTACCCCTGTACGCGTTGTACCGCAATGGACCGATCGGTGCCCCGGCCGCCCATTGCATTCAATGTGCGCGGTGCAGCGTTGTACCTCTGTACGCGTTGTACCGCAATGGACCGATCGGTGCCCCGGCCGGCCCATTGCATTCAATGTGTGCGGTACGCGTTGTACCCCTGTACGCGTTGTACCGCAATGGACCGATCGGTGCCCCGGCCGGCCCATTGCATTCAATGTGTGCGGGTACGCGTTGTACCCCTGTACGCGTTGTACCGCAATGGACCGATCGGTGCCCCGGCCGGCCCATTGCATTCAATGTGTGCGGGTACGCGTTGTACCCCTGTACGCGTTGTACCGCAATGGACCGATCGGTGCCCCGGCCGGCCCATTGCATTCAATGTGTGCGGTGCACGCGTTGTACCCCTGTACGCGTTGAACTGCAATGGACCGATCGGTGCCCCGGCCGGCCCATTGCATTCAATGTGTGCGGGTACGCGTTGTACCCCTGTACGCGTTGTACCGCAATGGACCGATCGGTGCCCCGGCCGGCCCATTGCATTCAATGTGTCGGGTACGCGTTGTACCCCTGTACGCGTTGAACTGCAATGGACCGATCGGTGCCCCGGCCGGCCCATTGCATTCAATGTGTGCGGGTACGCGTTGTACCCCTGTACGCGTTGTACCGCAATGGACCGATCGGTGCGCACCCATTGACAATGGGCTTGCCTGGCAACGGACGCGTTTTCGAGCGAGTCGGTTGCTGGAAAATCAGTTGGTCACCCACAACAATGTTGCAAAATCATGTATGTCATGAAGTTGAAGATTTGAAGGATGCTGTGGGCGTGTTTTGGTGCTGCTATTCCATGGATTGGCCAGATTCAGAAGATGCAAACGACTTGAACCTATCACTTTGGACACAAGGGACAGTATCTGCCTCTCCAGCACATATATATTGCTGGCTGTTCCCCTGAGAGCTCACTTGCCTGCACTACATGCTCCAGGACGACATCTGCCACTGCACTGCTGCTGTCTCTGCCCCTCTGGACCCTGCAATGGCACGTACTGTGGAGAGAGCCCCAGCCTTCAGCCTTGAGGAGAACCAGGCCCTGCTGGACAGCCTACTTCCACAGTACAGCAAGCTGTATGGGACACCAGGGGAGCAGGTGAGTGTTCTGTGCACTGGCTTTCTGAATGTGCATTTTGTCTGACTGGCAAGGCTGGAAGTCTGCACGCCACTGGCTAGCAGGCTCGCTGAGTAGTTGTCACCCCCCATAGTGTGTAGTGACATGCACTGGACAGGTATGGTGCAGTGACAGTGCATTTGAACAAGGTTTTACTTCCCATGCAATGATACCATGTAGTGACGTCTGGCAAACTGTCCATGGGCAGCTTTGCACTGCCTGTGTACATCATGTGCCCCTGTGATTGAGACATGTATATACAACTGTGTCATGCACGGATATGTTGCATGTGTAGTAATGGCCTTTTCACTTTGTCATCCTGACAGGTTAATGCCCATCGGAAGCAGGAGATCTGGAAGGACATCGTCCGGGCCGTCCGGTCCGTGGGGGTCTACAAGCGCCGGATCCGCAACTGCCAGAAGAGGTGGCAGGACCTTCGGGGCTGGACCCGGAGGATTGCACGGGTCCAGCTGAAGCTGTCGCCTCCTCGCAGGAGGGGCGGAACACGGACCCTGACCCCCACATGCTCCAGATCCTGGCGGTGGTGTTTCCAGACCTGGATGGGCAGCTGAAGGCCAGACAGCAGCAAGGAGGGGGTGAGTCAAAGACTGCACTGTGAACTCTGTATTACATGCTTTGTGCCCTCCTCTGGCCTGGTTCAACTGCCACAGTGCAGCAGTCATGTTGTCCAGGAGCCATGTCCCTCTATTGTGCACTGCCCACTGCTCATCTGATACCCAGGTGTGGCCCTTACATTCAGGGAATTGTGTCACTTGGGATTGTGTCCTTGAAGTTTGCTTCACTAAAGGTGGGGGACAGCATCTGTTTCCCTAACTCTGTTGTGGGCATCATGGGTGGGTCCATTGTTCACACAACGCCTGTGTTCGGACATGTAATCTGCGTGTTGCTTTGATATGCGGTCCACTTGCTGAGCTGAGCCACCACATGTGCCTGTGGTATGTGGCACACGCCCATGCAGCGGGTGGGAACAATGTTTGGGCCCCAGGAGTGTGCAGATTACGTGTGTCACACATACATAGCCAGCTATCCACTGTCCAGGGCTCATCCCTCATTCATGTGGAGCAGGACAGTCATGCCTACTCCAGGCCATGCAATGCACTCTGTACTCCCACTCCCGTGTATCAGCTGACACATTGTGTGCAGTGATTTGACCCCTCAGGTGTCTGCCTCTGTGTCAGTGTGCTGTGGATTAGTTGCCAGGACTGCTGGGGTGTTTCTTGGTAGGGGCTCAGCATGCCCCTGGAGATGTGACCATAGGAGACGATACTTGTGTGTCACATAGGTGTTTGATCAGCTGCCCGTGCAGACTGGGGTATGCGAATGTGAAGTTCAGGCAGCTGTTCCCCATTCACAGCAGATTGTGAGGGGCTCAGGTTCAGAGGGTAGTGTCACAGGTCTCCCATATGTCCAATAGGTATGACCTGGACAGATGAGGGTTAAGATGATGTGTTGTGTTGGGGATGTACATGTGCACTTGTGCAGCTCCAGGACTTGCATTCCCCATGACCTACTATTGTGACACAGTGCATAGTGTTGTTGTCTGGCTGCCAAGTCATACATCACTGAGACAGTGATGTATGACTTAGCAGTCATGCCTCTGCCATGGCATGTGTCAACTTATTGGTGGTCCTGCAGGGGAGTGACATGTGCTACATGCAAACCATTGTGGCGATGGCTATCAGGACATGGGTGCATCATGGTGTCTGTTGCTGGTATGCATCACATGCATTTCCTATTTGACTCTGGGCATCCCTTTCATCCGGAAACCTGTACTGACTCAGTGGCAAGAGCTGTGATGTGTGCATGTCCACATGCCACACCGTGTCCTCTGCACTGTCCAACTACTGTGTACTTGGTGCATGTGTCCACACTGGGGTGTTGCAATCCAACAGACACCAGACAGATGGGTGCAAGGCCATGTGGGATGTGAGTGCCATGCTTGGCATCAGACTGACAATTGGCTTCTCCTGTTCAGTTAGGGCACTTTTAGCAATGTACAACTAATGATGCCAGGGCTTGCTCTGTAATGTGCTGTGCTCACAGTGGTGTGTGCGTTTGGTGCAGGTGACTGATGTCTGTCTGTTTCCCCATTGTTTGCAGATACATCCACGGCCACGGAAGGGGACAGCTCCACGGACCAGGAGGAGCCAGAGAGCCAGACTGGGTCAGCAGCCGAGGAGTGGTCGGAGGGACCCAGTGGCACGGAGGGCGAGGGAGCCACACCGAGGAGTCCTCAGCACCATCCACCTCAGCTGAGGACCAGAGCAACTCGGAGGATGACTCCCTTATGGAGGCGGGTGTCAGCAGCCACCACACCCCAGCTAGTGTTGCTGTCCCCGCCACCACCAGCACCACCACCGCCCTCCCATCGGCTCCCATTCCCCAGGTCCGTGGAGGCTCCCATGTTCGGGAGCGTGTCACCTTTGGGCCAGGCACCGCACCCCCTGCCCCTGTGTCCCCTGCTGCCCTGAGTGAGGAGTCTGTGTACCTCCTTCGCCAGCTCCATGTAGGGCAGACAGCCATGCTGAGTGTCCTCCATGCGCACACCGCTCTGTTGACTCAGCTGGTGTCGTTCATGGAGGGCATCTCATCAGGCATGTCTGACCTACAGAGGGGCAATAGGTCCATGGACTCCTCCCTGATGGCAGCAGTGTCCCTCCTCAGACAGTCCCTCACCCCTCCTGCCTCTGCTCCATCCACACTCCCCAGCACCTTACCCGTCCCAAGCACACACACACCGGAACAGGCACACACCAGCACACACACGTCCAGCACACAGACACACACGCCACAAACAAAACGCACACGCACGCACAGTCAGGGGACTGAAACCAGACTCACAGGGGATGGGGCCCTGGTACACACACACGCATCCACAGGCACTGCGCAGTCCTCAGTTGCCTCTCCCTCCAAAACACCCTCTCTTGCCTCACCTGCAACCCCAAAGACCCAGCGCCTCTTCCTCAGTGACCTCGGCCTCTTCCCCTCCGATCTAGCTGCTCCAGCATCCAGGGGGAAGAGGAAGCCCCCCCACACGGAGCAGAGTGCCCCTCGCCCCCGGACACCCTCCCCCAGGTGCAGAGAGACTGAGGCCCCCACCCGCAAGTCCACCCGGAGTGGTAAGAGCAAGACCCCGCCGCCGCCCTGCAGCTCAAGCACCAGGTCTCCTTCCTCCATCCCTCAGGCCCCCACTCCACAGGTGCCCCCACCACACCCTGCCCCAGGTTCCCCCACACACAGATATACCATCCCCAAGAGGATCCGGCCTTCTCCCCTGGCACTTGCTCTCCCGGCACCACACCCCCGCTGCGCTTGTCTGTGCCACTGATGTGGTGAGGGTGTCCTCCCCCTCTGTCCAGCCCACCTTGCCTGTTCCCCATTCTCCTCCCCTGGTGGTAGGCACTGCAGTGGAGTCCACTACCACCCTGTCTGACTTGGGCACTGCAGTGGCGGACCTGTCCACTCCATCTGCAGGGTCCACTGCAGTCGTGCCGGCACCCACAACATCTGAGCCATGCCCCCCAGTTGTGCCAGCACACACCATGTCAGACACCTCCACTGCAGTTGTCAGTGGCTCTCCAGCACCCACCACCCCTTCCCTGCTTCCTCCTGGTGAGCCCTGATCCTGTACCTGCGGTGCCTGGCCTACCCCCGGTTGCCCCTCCTAGTGGATTGTCCCTGGTTTTGTGCAGGCATGTGTAGGGTGGCATCTGCCACTGTCACCCACTTGTGACTTTGTTGATGGACTGGCCATTGGCCTTTGTTTATTTTCTACCGGACTTCTACTTTTAATGCCACATATGCTGAATAAAGCAACTTTCTGTTCTCTAGTGCTTTTGCTTCTGATGTACATGATGTTGATGATGCTAACCATGCCCTTGCTGCAGTGATGGTGATATTTGGTCTCATGATAATGAAGTGTTACTGTGCAGGAACACATGTGGTCCAGGGGAATGTGTCCTATCCTGTGGTGTATCCATGTCATCCATAGCAGCATCTGAGGGTGTCATGTGTTCAGTATTTGGCAATGGGATTTCCTACTTAGATTGCCTATTTCACATCTGTGGCTTCCACCCCTGCACATCTGTTGTGCCTGCCATTGTTCAATTCGTCTACTTCCCTGACCGTGTGGCCATCTCCAGTGGACATGCAGGTTTGGGCATCAATGGGGAAGGACTCATCTGTGTTGTCAGTGCAACATTGCTATACAAGTGTGTTGGATCTGTGCTGATGATTCCGTTGGCACTTCCATGACCAGGCTGATGTTACGGGAGCCCTCATTTGGTGCTAATTGTTGATTGTGTGACCAAGTGCTCAGCTGACATGATGGGGCCCTACTGAGGCAACATATGGCACAGCTTTCCTCACACAGGAGTGGAGTCCCCTCATGGCAGTGTGTACTCCTGTGACATTGCCTGCGCCCAAGGTGTGTGTTGTATGTGCATGTCTGTGTGTTCACTTCCGTTTAGCTGTGCATGCTGTGATCCCTAGTGTTGTACCTGTTTGTGATGCTAGCTGAGTTGACCTATGTTCCCCCAAAGTCTTCTCCCTGGGTTCTCTGTGATGTGGGTGCATGGCACATTACTGGTCATCAGGGTGTCACCCATAGGTGTGTTTGCTGTCAGGGCTGAGTTTGTGTGCAGACGCAGATGGGTCACAGTCAGGTTTCCCCTTGGCACTTGTTGTTTGCCCCTGTCATGTGATTTCCAGTTTGTGTTATCTTTCAGTAATTGTGACACGTTGTGTGTGTGACTGCTGGCACTCCTCAGGGTCCGGGCTGCAATGTTGGTTGTTGTCTATGTGTGTTCTTTGTGGGTGACCTTGGCTTCTTCATTGGTGTGTGACTGTGGCTGGGATCCCATTGGTTGGTGTGGTATTGCCGTCATGTCCATGTACAGCGTAGTGTGCAGTGTGTCAGACATTCAGGAGTCTTGTTGAGTGGCCATGTGTGATGTGTTTCTGCACCTTGGTTCCCACCCACCACCCTGGAATAGTCATGGGTGCATGTGCAATGTCACCAGTGCATGTGTGCTTCACTGCTGCACATTGTTGGAGGTCGAGGGGTGTGGTGTTGAGTGTGTGCAGATGAGAGTTGTTGCCCGGCTAGGCCCCTGCCTCCATGTTGGCCTTGGCTTACTGGCCATGCTGTTTGATTTGTGCTTGTGTAGGTGTGATGGTAGTTAGTTGCTCAGGACACATGACTGTGGTTCACAGTGTGAACCACATTTAGCTTTGTCATCACAGTGGGATTGTAATGCAGCCCAGGGTCACCACATTGTGGGGGCCCTGGGGGTGGTGCTGTGGTGTGTCTGTGTCTTGCTGTGTCAGTTGCTGTCCCTACGTGCCTGTGTGACATGTGTGATTTGTGCTCCCTCTCATCTGACAATGCCTGCTTGCCCACATAGGGGATTTGGATCCATGAGTTACCTTTGTGTGGCACTGTATGCACATCTGTATGATTGGTATTCAGGTCTCCTCATGTGTTGTGTGGTTGCCTGGGGACACTGGCACCCCCCTCACCTGTTGTGTATGATGTGCAGTGTGGGTCGGCCTGTTTGTGTTTGTGCATCTGCACCACTGCATTGGCATATCTTGGGTGTGCCATTGGCTGTATGTAGTTTGGTGGGTTTCCCCTGCTGTCCCTGGGACTCCTAGGTCATCGGTCAGCACAATGATCATGGTTTGTGTGTCCCATTGCTGCCACGGTATGGTATCTGTTCACCTCACATCTACAGTCTCCACAGGGTATCTGCATTTGTGTGCCCATTGGTGCAAATATGTGGGTCTGCATTCTGATGGTCACTTCTGTCATTGTGTCATTGATGATTGTTGACGGTGTCAGCCCCCATGGGTGTTGTTTGTCTGCACATGGCCAAAGGTATGTCTTATTTGCACTGCAGTATTTGGCTCCCCCAATTTATGTTGCAATGGGACACATACACTACTTTGCCACTGATGTGTTTGTTGTTCTGTGACCAGGAATCATCCATGCAGTTTGGCAGTTGCACCTCTTTCTTTGTCAACACTTACCTTTTGGTCACTGTGATGATGGGGGTTTGGACCCCATTGCCACAATGTTCAAAATGTGCTTCAGCTATGGACCCCACACTTACATTTTGGTCACTGTGATGATGGGGGTTTGGACCCCATTGCCACAATTTTCAAAATGTGCTTCAGCTATGGACCCCACACTTACATTTTGGTCACTGTGATGATGGGGGTTTAGACCCCATTGCCACAATGTTCAAAATGTGCTTCAGCTATGGACCCCACACTTACATTTTGGTCACTGTGATGATGGGGGTTTAGACCCCATTGCCACAATGTTCAAAATGTGCT
Source organism: Calotriton arnoldi (assembly GCA_963921515.1). NCBI lineage: Eukaryota > Metazoa > Chordata > Amphibia > Caudata > Salamandridae > Calotriton > Calotriton arnoldi. Next base: position 1,845 of record CAWUFW010024649.1, on the reverse strand, counting down.
TCAGCTATGGACCCCACACTTACCTTTTGGTCACTGTGATGATGGGGGTTTAGACCCCATTGCCACAATGGTCATGGCCTGCTTGCATTGTGGGTGCCACACACATATATGTGTGGCACATGTGCTAGGGGGTCACATTGTATGTTCAAAGTCATGTTCGGTGTTGTAGGCATTTGACACAGTCTACACACGCTTGTCATGGTGTTGGGGGATGTCTTCTTCTTGCATTCCCTAGGTTGTGGTGTGCTGGTTGTGTCATGCATTGTCCATCCTATGAGTGGGGGTGGTAGTAGTGGTAGGCATCCAGCCCCCCTGGCTGAGGGTGGTAGTAGTGGTAGGCATCCAGCCCCCCTGGCTAAGGGTGGTGGTAGGCATCCAGCCCCCTGGGTGAGGGTGGTAGTAGTGGTAGGCATCCAGCCCCCTGGGTGAGGGTGGTAGTAGTGGTAGGCATCCAGCCCCCTTGGCTAAGGGTGGTAGTAGTGGTAGGCATCCAGCCCCCTGGGTGAGGGTGGTAGTAGTGGTAGGCATCCAGCCCCCCTGGGTGAGGGTGGTAGTGGTGGTAGGCATCCAGCCCCCCTGGGTGAGGGTGGTAGTAGTGGTAGGCATCCAGCCCCCTGGCTAAGGGTGGTGGTAGGCATCCAGCCCCCCTGGGTGAGGGTGGTAGTAGTGGTAGGCATCCAGCCCCCTGGCTAAGGGTGGTAGTAGTGGTAGGCATCCAGCCCCCTGGCTAAGGGTGGTAGTAGTGGTAGGCATCCAGCCCCCCTGGCTAAGGGTGGTGGTAGGCATCCAGCCCCCCTGGGTGAGGGTGGTAGTAGTGGTAGGCATCCAGCCCCCTGGCTAAGGGTGGTGGTAGGCATCCAGCCCCCCTGGGTGAGGGTGGTAGTAGTGGTAGGCATCCAGCCCCCTGGCTAAGGGTGGTAGTAGTGGTAGGCATCCAGCCCCCCTGGCTAAGGGTGGTAGTAGTGGTAGGCATCCAGCCCCCTGGCTAAGGGTGGTAGTGGTGGTAGGCATCCAGCCCCCTGGGTGAGGGTGGTAGTAGTGGTAGGCATCCAGCCCCCCTGGGTGAGGGGGTAGTAGTGGTAGGCATCCAGCCCCCCTGGGTGAGGGTGGTAGTAGTGGTAGGCATCCAGCCCCCTGGGTGAGGGTGGTAGTAGTGGTAGGCATCCAGCCCCCCTGGCTAAGGGTGGTAGTAGTGGTAGGCATCCAGCCCCCTGGGTGAGGGTGGTAGTTGTGGTAGGCATCCAGCCCCCTGGCTAAGGGTGGTAGTAGTGGTAGGCATCCAGCCCCCTGGGTGAGGGTGGTAGTGGTGGTAGGCATCCAGCCCCCTGGCTAAGGGTGGTGGTAGGCATCCAGCCCCCTGGCTGAGGGTGGTAGTAGTGGTAGGCATCCAGCCCCCCTGGGTGAGGGTGGTAGTAGTGGTAGGCATCCAGCCCCCTGGCTAAGGGTGGTGGTAGGCATCCAGCCCCCCTGGGTGAGGGTGGTAGTAGTGGTAGGCATCCAGCCCCCCTGGGTGAGGGTGGTAGTGGTGGTAGGCATCCAGCCCCCCTGGGTGAGGGTGGTAGTAGTGGTAGGCATCCAGCCCCCCTGGGTGAGGGTGGTAGTGGTGGTAGGCATCCAGCCCCCCTGGGTGAGGGTGGTAGTAGTGGTAGGCATCCAGCCCCCTGGGTGAGGGTGGTAGTAGTGGTAGGCATCCAGCCCCCCTGGGTGAGGGTGGTAGTAGTGGTAGGCATCCAGCCCCCCTGGGTGAGGGTGGTAGTAGTGGTAGGCATCCAGCCCCCTGGGTGAGGGTGGTAGTAGTGGTAGGCATCCAGCCCCCCTGGCTAAGGGTGGTAGTAGTGGTAGGCA
>CAWUFW010024648.1:0-56954 GCA_963921515.1 Calotriton arnoldi | reverse complement strand
GTCCATATGTTCCTGACCTCTAATCTCATAAAGAGATTAGTAGAGAGTGTTTATTAATAAATACATATATATTTGATATATATACCTGTGTGGTGTCTTTTCATTTGGTGATTCAAGAGATTGTGTGGTAAAACAAGCTGCTTTACATTCCTTCAAGACTTAGCCTGAAGGCTGCTCTCCACAGCTACCACTAGGATAGCTTTCTATAAAGGTTGTCTTAAACCTATCTACCATAAGAGTCGAATTGTTCTGGTGCAAGGTGTCCACTTTAATTAGTGAACAGCATATACCAGGCCAACTTCTCACAAGGGGTGAAGACATTTACAATAGGGGTGCAGAAAGAAGCAAGAGTAGTGAAGAAAGAACCAACAGAGGTGCAGAAAGAGGCAAGAGGAGTGCAGAAAGAGGCAAGAGAAGTGCAGAAAGAAGCAAAAGAGGAGCAGAAAGAGGCAAGATAGGTACATGAAAGGGTCTCAGGTGGTGAAGATTTCAAGGGTGACTACTATGCATCCCTGGCCTACTCTTGTGTGAGTTATTTCACACAGTGGAATACTTTTCCTTTGTTAGAGGACTTTTCAAAGGGCCGGTCTGGTTGCCTGCCAGTGTGATGTGATAGTTTCCTGCCCCAAGGTGGAGGGTTGGCCATCAGAGGTGGAGTGAGATCCACATGCTGGTCGTCCAGGCAGTCTAGAATGTGAGCCAGATCACCCGGGTCAGTGTAGTCCTTAGAGTTACCAGCCATGGTTATCCACAACGTAGCTGGTTCCTGCAGGCCATATTTGATGTCCCATTTGCGGAGTTGTGGTCAAAGTTGCAGGAAGGCTTTCTGTTTGACATTGGTTTCAGTGTAGAAATCTGTAGCAATCAGCACTTTATAACAGTCCAGGTTGTAAAGGCCATGACTTTTGGCAGTAGAAGGATCTGGTGTACTTGTTTATGATGGAGGAAGCAGGCTATAATCAGGTGCGGCCTCGCCAGATTGGTGCCAGATGGTATTCCGGGAAGTATCCTATAGCCTCTCTGGATTTTGAGAGGATGAGTGAAAGTCAGACCAATCAGGTGTGGCAGGACATCCGTTAGTAGTCTCCTGACATTATTATTTGTTTTCATCTTCTCTGGGATGCCATTGAAATAGGCATTGTTGCACCGTGCCCGGTCTATCAGATCGATCGCTTTCTGCTTGAGGTGCCAGATGTCCAAGCCCCAATAATCTGTGCTGTCCAGCCTCTCCTCCACAAGCATCTTATCAAAGCCATCCACTTTGGGAGTGAAAGAGGCCCACATCAGCAGGCAGAGTATTGAGTGAGTGAGGGTTTTATATAGCGCTCGATTGCCGAGGCGTCTTGGTGCTGGAGAAACATAGGAGAACAGGGGAGTCCATAAGTACAAGCTCCTCTACTAAACTGGAAAAAGCCAAGTTTTTTCAAGGCTACGGAATTTGGAAAGCGTAGGTTGAGATCTAATATCCAACGGCAACTTGTTCCAAAGTTTAGGGGCCAAATATGAGATGCATCTGCCACCCCATCTGGCTTTCCTCCATTTCGGAGTTTTAACCAAGGATTGATTAGCAGATCTTAATGAGCGTCCTGGACAGTACCATTGGAAGAACTTGCGGTACGCCGTAGGACCCTCACCATACAGAGTTTTGTAGACCAGGCAGAGAGCCTTAAATTCGACACACTGCTTAACAGGGAGCCAGTGAAGGTTCCTAATGGCCCCAGAAATATGATTGAATTTAGGGATGTTAAGTAATGTCCGGGCAGCAGCATTCTGAAGGGATTGCAGCTTAGTCAGTTGTCACTTATCAATCCCTAGATAGAGGGCATTACAATAGTCGATGCGAGATAGTACAAGAGCAACCACAACAGTTTTCCTCAGCTCCATTGGGAGAAATGGTAGAATCTTCCGTAGGATTTTTAATGTAAAATAACATGCCGAGGTGACTTGGTTAATCTGAGCAGAGAAATTAAGCTGTGTGTCCCAAAGCACACCCAGATTTCTCATCTTGTCCACTGGTGACAGACAATCTCCTGCCTCCGTTGGCCACCAGGTCCGAGATCTTGGCATCCATTGACCTCAGTTGGACGCCGATCGCTGAAATCTCCTTCAAGAAGAATTCCATGGAGGCCACCTGGAGGGTGCCGGTGGCGCCCCCTGTGACTGTCGAGAGCCACCCACCGCCTCAGTGAACAACTGGTGTGTAGCTTTACCGCTGGTCATGATGAAAAATCTGTACTATTCACAGGGTAGTCTCGATGGCTCAAAGAGAAGGCAAAACTGAGTAGAGTCCTTGCAGTGCGTCACAGAGATGGATTGCATGGTCAGGAGCTGGGCATCAGCCCTTAGAGAGGCCAGAAAAATAATGAAGATCCCTCAGAAGCCCAATGTAGTAGAGGGGGACCCCAATGTGGCTCAGGGTGGAGCAGATAGTTCAGCACTATACCGTTGGGCACTCCCCAGGGTTTTCAAAGTCACACAAGGCATAGTGATCAAGGCCCCTGTCAGTAGACCGTCTCCACTGTGGTATGTGGTATTTTGGAGATGCCCTCTGGTGTGTGGATTCCTGTGATCTGCTGGTTCTGATATATAGCAGCCACCAAGGGTTCCAGGGAAAGGAGGAACAGCAAAGGGGAGAGATGGCATCCCTGGCGTGCCCCCCTCTGAATCAGAAAGGAGTATGAGAGAAAACCTCCACAGTTTGCTTGTGCCATTGGTGCCTCAAATAGCTATTTACTTTTGGAAATGAAGTCGTCTTCAAGTCCCATCCTCTGGAGCACTTGCAACATATATGGCCATTCAATCAGATCAAATGCCTTATCGGCATCCAAGGAGAGGGCAACTCTGTCCTACTGGAAATTCTCAGGGAACCACAGAATGTGGGCCAGTGTGCAGACATTATTGCAGGCCGTTCTAGCTGGTACAAAATCTACCTGGGAGCTATAGACCAAGGTGCGGATCACTTGCTTAAGTCACATGGCTAAAATTGCAGCTAGAACTTTCACGTCTGTATTGTGTAGGGTGATAGGGCTGTAACTGCTGTAGAGGAGTAGGTCCTTTCCGGGATTAGGGAATACCCTAATGATTGCTCTGTTGGAGAAAGCGCTCAGGCGTCCTCGGGTCCCGGGTTCCTTTTAGGCATCATAAAAGGAGTCAATAGCGTCCGCTTGTACTCACCTATAGAATTCCCCAGGGAAGCCATCTTTCCCTGGGACTTTGTTGTAAGGGAGAGTGGGGATCACCTGGGCAATTAATTTCATTGTTATTTCGTCCACTAAAAGGGCTCAGTCTTCATCATTAAGACAGGGAATGCACAGGCCATCAAAGAAGTGAGACTCCCTACAGTCATCAACCCCTATTTCTGAGATATAAAGCTCTGTGTAGTAGTCCATGGAGGTATTGGCTAAGTCCTGCAGGTCAGTGAGTATGATATTGTCGTGGAGGCTTCAATTGGAGCCCTGGGGGGTCATGAAGTCATCTCCCAGAAGCCTACAGCGGCCAGAGCAGCACTGAGGCCGGCAGAATCATCGGACACATGCCGCTTGCATAGACAGCGGCACCTGAGAGCTCTCGAAGTCAGCTGCCACATGCTGGAGATGGACCCCTGTAACCTGGGGCTATGTCCCTTGCTCCCCACTCCTCCTGCATGGCCCATCCAGGAACACATGGACCATCAGCACAGGCTGTATGTACTGTACTTAATCCCTCTTCATTTCTTGCTTTATTGTCCACATCTTCCATGGTTGGGATAATGTTAATAAGGGTAAATGTGCATTCATTTCTTTTTTTTTCTTTTGTTTCTTGTCTTGTCTTGTCTTGTCTTTCTTTTCTTTTCTTTTCTCTTCTTTTCTTTTCTTATCTTTACTTTTCTCCATGTTTGAGTATCGTTACCACTCGTTCCCTGTTTTCTCTGACTCTCTCCATTGATGGAGATATTTGTACTAACATGATTTTAATAAATAAATACATGTGACAAAAAAAATGAAAGGCTGTAGGATATCAGTATTTTTCTAACACACATTTAAAAGCCTGTAAATTACTTATACGCAGTCGAAAATATATTAGCAATTAGTAAAGAACAAATTAAGCAATTTTTTTGTAATTCTGAAGTGTGATGGAAACAAAGATTTTAAAAGGATCAAAACCATTCAAGACACTTTAACAAGTGACGCGCAAATTATAAATTTTCACTGAAACACGATTTCCACACATTGTTGTATGTCCACTGTACAGCATGGACGTCATTTGGGAGGAGTGAGGGGTCGCAGCTGTGACCTCTATCTCTCTCCCTGCTACTTCTGGCTCTTCCTTTGTGACCCCAGGCCTAAGGCACTTCCTTTGCGACCTCTGGCCTCTTCTGAGGCCAGGGGTTGCAAAGGAACTGCCAGGAGTAGCAGGGAACAAGTTAAAGGGCACATCTGTGACCCCTGACTACTCCCAAATTACGTCCATGCTGTACAGTTTTACATCAAAACTGCATGTCTATGCAAATTTGGAGACAGTTTCAACAGAAAATGTGCTGTCTGTAAATGAGAATGCCCTGGTTACTTACTGGTAATCTGCATTACTCTGAGTTCTGGTCTTCCTCGCCACAGTAATTACATAATGAGCTTTAGGCTCCTACAGAAACTCCAAGCAAAATAAAATCAGCCTACTAGTCTCCCATCCCTTCAAGATGGCCGACATCCTCTTCCTCCTATAAAGAGGAAGTCAACCCACATCACATCCAGTCACCAAAGGCACAACCAAGATAAGATGAAGCTGTACACAACAGGGCAGGGAGGGATGGGAAACTATACTGTGGCAAGGAAGACCAGGACTCTGAGTAATGAAGATTACCGGTAAGTAACCGGGGCATTGCCTCCTCATCCGTCTTCCTCGCCACAGTAGTTACATAATGAGCAGATACTAAAGCAAGGATCGTCTTCATCAAGAACATAGTGAAAACAGAAACCAAAGGAATAGACTGTAGAACACAGTCCAAACCCAAAAAGAGAACAAAACGTTCCCACACAGAAACACTGATTTGAACCGAATCGGAAAATGACAGAGATGCACCCCCACCAACCTCCAATTGAAAAGAGGACCACAAGGCAGGAGGAGACATCCACCGGGCCGCAACACAGACACCCACCACGGACAACCCCATGACTGCAAGCCAAGAAGCAACCACAGAATAAGCAGACCATCCCCGAAACCGACCACAACGTGGCTCAGGGAAGCAGTAGTCCAACACAGGAGACCGCAGAAAACACCCCCAAGAGTGGAGTCCGAGGGAAACAACCCAAACAACACAGGGGCAAAAGGCACAAAGAAGAAAGCCACCATCAGAACGACACCATCCGGGATAGGCAAAACATCCCAAGGAGGCGCCGCCACCAAAGGCCCAGGGTGTCACATCCCAAAATAGACCAAAAACAGGGACACAAGGGGCACTTGAGAACCAACATAAGGGCATCGAAATGCCCCCAAGAGCCTCACACAGAGCCCGACAAGAGGAAGAGGCCAACCTCAACCCAAAGCCAGCTGGCCAAAGAAAACTAGCACTCGTAACGGCGCAACATCGCAAACCAGCAAACCCATCCGAGCACAGCAAGCACCAAAAGCAACCCAATGCGGGGCAGAAAAGTGCAAGGTAAAAGGATGGCGGGACTGCAGAACAAGGCAGCCCCAACACAGCACATCATCCAGGCATCAGGGACAAATCCCCAACAACCAGGCCCTCAGGTGCAACAGCTGCAACCCGGTGCCAGGAGTCGTGGACTCAGAAGCGGGCACAGACAAACAGGAAGCACAAAGGTTCACCCGCAACCCATAGGGAAGCAATGGAACTGGCGGAAACACACAACAGATCCATAGGGCAACTGAAAGACAACGTGACCACCCACCAAACAGGCAGGCAAGGAATACAAGTACAAAAGCAGGGAAACCCGGCACATATCATGGAGGCGAACCGCAAAAACCCGACCGCTGAGCAAACGGAGGACCACATACATTGGCAGGGAAAAAGAACACAGTGAGGGAAAACTCCCAGCAAAACCATGCCGAAACCCAGCATATATCCCAGGGGAAGGAAGCGCAAACCAAGACCAGAGCAGCAGAACAGCCCAGAAACAAAGGACCCGAATCATAGGCCGGCATGGGCAACACCCAGGTGGGCACAACAAGGCCAAGATGGAGGCAAACCATACCCAATCATGACAATACAACACAGGAGGGGCAGATGCAAGGAGCCCCAACAGAGCAACCCCCAATCCCCAAAAGCAGGAGGAACAGGCTGGATGGACCCACAATCACATCGCTGGAGCAGAAAAAGCAGACAGACCAGGACTCCCCGCCCAGCAGGGGGGCACAATGGCAGAAGGGACAACAGGGAAAAGATCGGTGGGAAAGGAAACACCACGACTGACCACAAACCAAAATCTACCCCCACCAGCGCTGTCACCCGAAAACCCGGAATGAAAGCTGGAGAACACAGAACCAGTGGGAAGATACCAGAGAGAGGAACAGACACACCGTGACACCAGAGACACAAGCTTGAGTCATGGGGACACAGCCCCTGCAACAGAGAGCCCCTGCACTCCAAGGAGAGTCAGCCACACAATAGAGTGCGCAAACCGACACATAAAAAGATCCAAAAGGACCTGCACAAGCAGAGGGCCCACGGACAATCAACAAGTGCCCAACCATCCAACGGATGCGTGACAAGGCAGTCAGCTAGAACCAGCAAAATCTGAGCGCCCTGCAATGAAATCTATGATTAGGACCATGCAGGGCCAGAATAGACGCCAGCGCCCAGGAACCGCACATCAGTACCCCAAACATGTAAATGGACAGCACATAAGGCAGAACTCCCAGAGTCGAAGAAAGCACTCCGAGACAGCCACAAATCACACTCCAAGCTCTGCAGAGCAGGATCCCAGGCAAGGCTGCATAGAACACCCAGGCAGAACTAAAATATGCTGGGGAAAGGCAACAGGACAAAAGGAGGCACCAAACGCTCTAAAGAACTGCCATGGAAGGAAGAGGCTCCGATGGTTCTACTACCTCCACGACATGGGATGTCCTGACTGCTGTGTCGCCCGACTTTAGCCTACAGCGCCTGGCATTCCCAGGCGGTCTCCCACCCAGGAACCAACCAGGCACGATGCTGCTGTACTTCAAAGAACAGGCGAGATCAGTTCCGTTCAGGGTGGCATGGCAGTAGGCGCCATGCTACAGCCCAGCAATGTGAGAAGTTGGCCTGGCATATGCTGTCCACTAATTATAGTGGGCACCTTGCACCAGTCCAAACAACCCCTTATTGGAGATAGGTTAAAGACAACCTAATTGAAAGCTATCCTAGTGGTAGCTATGGAGAGCAGCCTTCAGGCTAAGTCTTGAAGGAATGTAAAGCAGCTTGTTTTACCAGTCTATAATCTCTTGAGTGACCAAATGAAAGAGCACCACACCAGGTATATATTCAAAATATATGTATTTATTGCTAAACACACCCCTCTAGTCTCTTTATGAGGCTAGAGTTCGAAATACACAAGTTATAAGTTATTTAAACACAGTAATAGCACAAATACACGTTTGGGCCCTAGGGGCGTACTCAAACCATATACCAATAAAGTGGTATAAGAACCACGACTGAGCTAGACACTAGGCCTAGAGCCTCTAGAAGTGCTTGGACCACAAGGAACCACCCAATAGTGACACAGGGGACCCACGGGGGACGCGTGCAGTGTAAATACACAACCGCAAGATGCCGTTAACTTCTATGGAGAAAGTCGCGATCAGGAAATTAAAGAAAAGGACACTTAAAGGAGGACTTGGAGCAAACCCTTTGAGAACTAGGTCGTTCTAGAGTCTCTACCCACGGGAGCACCGGAGTACTCTTGTTACCTCACCCAGGGAAGCCGGGTGCATAGGTGCCTTTCGGGGTCGGGTTTCGTCGTCGATTTTGAATGGCGATCTGCTGCAAAGTGCTGCTGGCGACCAAGGGGAAAGTGTCCGGGTGGATCCAAGAGTGGATCGGAGAACTGAAGAACCTGAAAGCAGAGGGGACAGAGTCTGGGTCACTAGCCAGTGACCAGGAAGGCGATGAGCAGATGCCCACCGATGTCGAGTGCTTCAGGTAGGTTGACGGTCGTCTTGACTCTTCAGCCACGAGGTCCAGGAGGCGTTGTCGGTGACAAGGAGCAGGATTCGGGCTGGTACACGATGTCTGTCGAGTGCTGAGGTGTCGGCGACCGGATTGGACCCAACAAGCCTTGGCAACGGCAAGTCTCGATGTAGATGAAGAATGACGATGATGCAGACCAGCAAGGTCTGAGGAACTCACCCAGCAAGGGTAAGTGAGGGCGAGCCTGGAGCAACCAGGGAGCCCAAGAAGAAAAGGATTGGCCTTCGTGAAGGGCTACTAGCCAACGGGCTAGCGACCACGAAGGAGCCTCGAGAGGGTGCACGTGGAGCTGGCTCACAGGACACTCATGGAGTGGAGGCCAGTGATCTTCGGTGCAGTTGGTGCTGGAGGCTAGGGCTACTCGGAGCCCAAAGCACGACTTCGTGGGAGACCCAGAAGAGGATGCACTAGCAAATGCGTGCGGTGTCCAGGGGTCACGGTTCCACGTTACCCACGACAGCTACAGGCCTCAGCTTTGCTGGGGACTCAGGGCAGCCTCGGGGAAGTCTGGAAATCCACCTCTGGTGATGCAAAGACTTCGGCGTCCGACGGGAGCTTAGGCGATGCAGACCGGACAATTGCTTCTTTGGTGCCTGCCAAGCAGGGGAGTCACTCCTTGACCCCAAGGGAGATTCTTCTGTCCTCTAGTCTTGAGTAGAGCATCGAAGGTCCAGGATTCAGTGTCAGAGTTTCGTCCAGGGATAATCTAAAGTCCTAAGGACTGGGTTTCTATACTTATACTAAGTTTAGGGGTTGGACTACTCTGTGGCCCCACCTATGGGTGGGTCAGGGCAGAGGGGTGGCTACACCACTTTCCCTTTGTCCAGTTCATGCCAAAGCAGGGGCTGCAAGCCCCTGATCCGGTTTGAACTGGGGTATGCACAGGGACACCAAGTGTGCCCCCAGTGCAGGACTTCAAAGCACCCTAAAGTGCTCCCGCCCAGCCCCAATACACACTATCCTGTCTGGGGAGGTGGTCACACCTCCCTGGGACAGGAAACCTATTGTCCAGGCCTCCCCTGCCGGAGTTTCATCCAGCAGTAGGAGGCCAGACTTGTGTCTGTGGCAGCAGCATCCATTTTGTGATGCCAGGGCTTTAGAAAGAAGTTACCGGCCAGGCCAGGGTTAACATGTCTCTCCCTCTAGAAGGGTGGAATGCTACCCCCGCCGCGAATTGGCGGGGGGTAGTATTCCAAGATGTTTGACACCAAACACGACATGTTTCGGTGCAGCCATTCCAAAGTTAGCATTTAACGCGAGGTTATAATGCGCTTAAGAGTATATGGTCAGGCTGCACTACAAACAGCATCAGAGAAGGGTCTCTGAACGCTGCAGAGGGGCCCTGCTCATGCAGGGGCACCCTCTCACATAGGAACCACGCACTCTGCCTTCAGGATTGATAAGGCCTGCCATAGGAGTGACTTATAGGTTTATATGTGTGTATGTATATAGTGATATAGGTAACCTATATCACAGTAAGGGGTGCATGCACCACCTTACCCAGGCTGCAGTAGCAGACCTGTGGTGTCAGTTTGGATGGCCTTCCAGGGTGGCACAATACATGCTGCAGCCCCTGGCAGGCCTCTGAGGTACCTATGCCCTTGGTACATAGTATACCATATACTAGGGACTTATAAGGGCACTCCAGATTCCAATCAGAGATGTGCCTAAGGCACATGGAAACCATTTTAGAGAGGAAGCAGCTAGGCTGGGGTTCTGATTAGCAAGGCCCCAGCCAGACTAATGTCGAAAAACAGTGAAGCATCAGCAAAAAGTGGGGGTACCCATGTGAAGCAGATCCTACTCTCCTACAAGCACACCGCCTCAATAATCACAGGAACAAACACCCACCGAATCGGAAAACACTTGACGTAAAAAGCGCCATGGCTGTCAGTGAAACAAACCCCCAATGCACCGCGGCAGCCGCAGGCACGTTCCACACATGCACGCCACTTGCCAACAAGAAATACACCAACAGGACCGCCCATGAACGGGAACTGTTGCCAGAAACAAGCCACGCCCACACGCCTCCAACAGGAAGCCAAGGAGCGAAAAGACGAGGTCAGACCGCACCGACCCCGCATGGCGTGAGGAAGCACAAGGAAGACTGAAAAAGGTGAGTCAACATCCAAGGACAGATGAGAGCAGGTGCTGACAGGGTGGTATGGCCATAGGCTTAACACCCAAGACAAAGACCGTGACTCACCGGCACGTCTGCTCGAGCAGGACAAGACCGGCAGAACGCGCGCCAATCAATGCACACCAGTCGGCCTCATAGATTGCGCTCCACGTGGGTCCTCTAAAGAAGGACACGGGGAGCATGAAACACATTGTACATCCAGAAGAAGAGGTCGCCCCAGCAGGCCCAGCACACCTCGACCCCAGGGATACCAGAGTCCGCTAGAGCAGGACCTTAATCCTACTCACCTCAAAACAGGAAACAGCACTCGGAGCAGGGCAGAAATGAAAAAACAGGATGTGATGTAGGCTGACTTCCTCTTTATATGAGAAAGAGGATGTCGGCCATGCTGGAGGGGTGGGAGACTAGTGATCCAGCGCAGACCCAATAATTTGGACAGGGACAAACATTCAATTCCTTCATTTACCTTTGGCCCATACACACAAACCCAAAGTCCCTGTTGCGCTGGTGTCAAGTTTGCGAATTCCTTACCAATTCATAATCAGCTTTCAAAATTTAGACAGTTCATAATTTCCACAATAATCCTTCTCGTTCAAATTTCCATCTTTTTCGTCGATGGACCAATTAGTTGAAAAATTGAAGGTAACAGTTACTCAAATAATAAACGGACAAAAATAATCACAGACTCATTGTTTGCAATTTGTTAATTTTATCTAACTCAAATGCAATAATCTTAGAAAAACCTCATGAGAGAAAATACACTCTAAAACACAACTAGCAAATCATTAATCTCAAGAAACCATGGAGTGGATAGATGAAGAGACATCAGACATGTGCATTAATCAATTCTCAATTCGGAAAGATAGATGAAGAGACAAAAGTACAAGGATAATAACTTCGAGTTATTAAAGATACCAAACCAATGAATAAGAATGAGGAAAACCACCACCCAGGCCTAGGTAGTGGCAGGGGACCCCCAGACAGAGAGTCAGGGGTCAAAAACTCTAAGGTCAGGACAAGGATAGGACTGGAACAGCTAGGCCTCTCTGCAACCCGACAATCAGCAGCGCACCCTCTCTCTCCTCACGCCTAATGCAGCAGCCGCATCTGCCACCCTCGCTTCACACCCCGCCCCTAAATCACCTATTCTTTATACCCTTTCCATACAGATTCCATCCCACCAAAGTTGCTAATGTAACCCGTTCTAGCTACGGGATTGGTCAAAATGAGGGCGGAGAGTCACCCCAGCATTAGATCATCCTGCTTTGACTACCCCATTGTTAGGCTTCTGTTCCCACATATTCAGTATACATCCCTGTTCTCTCTTGAGGATAAAGTAACGAGTTAAGGACAAATGTTTGTACATTTAACAATTTGTAGATTTTCACACGAAGACACTGAAGTTGGCTGCTCGTCAAGCGTCATGTCCTTCACCGTGTCACGCTCTTTCAGCTTGTTCAGCATTCCATCCACTCAGTCACATGGTTTATGCGGGCTGCAAGTTTCACTCATCACAGTTCGGCTAACTTGACCCAAAATAGAGACTCGCCCATTTACTAAAAGAACAGAAAGTAGATATTTATTAATAATGTGGTAATAAAATCTTCACTGTTGACCACCCACCTTAACTCTAATCCAGGTTAACAGTTAACCTAGCATAGCATAATCAGAAAGCGGCATTAATTATTATGACAAAGCAACATACGTCATGCCTTTTTACTACATGTACATGCAATTTGCCATGCAAAACATTCATAACACGTTTTATGTACCATATTATTATATCTTCAGTTATTTACGTAGTGTTAAGATTAATTTCATGCACATTGCAAAGCAAATTTCCCACGTGTGATATGCGTTTGCACATTAATATACTTACTACTTAAAATTAGTACGTATTACAGGGGTGCTCAATACAAGCGGGTTTCTTTTTGCGAATCCCCGTTCCATCAATTCCCTCCTCTGATGGCTTTTGAAGCCATCATAAATACTCACCATACCGAGTGCCACCTTTCATTTTATTTAAAGTTTAGTTTCTTCTTCTCTTTCATGGCACTCTCATCTAGCTTTTTCATCAAGTCATAGTATTCTTCATTTATTTCCTCAAGTTCTTTCTCTTTTTCTTTTTACTCCTTACTTTTTATTTATTTTCTTTTTTTATTTCTTTTGACTGATATAAATTTCTGTCTTTTCATACTCTTACAACATTGATATGTTGTTATTATTACTAAAATTGTTATTGCTATTGAAAGTATTGGCATCACAATCTTTCTAAAAGACTTTTCCCAAACGTTGAAAACCAATTTTTCACAGCTGTAATACTCTTACCAACTCTCTCCCAGACACCGTCAACCTCCAGTTGGGTTAAATCTTTATGTAACATTGTAATATTTCTAATATATCCTTCTATCCCTTTACTTTTATCAGGGATATAGGTACAACAGTGTTGAATTTTTAACGTTCCACAGACTCCACCCTCTTTAGCCAAGATAATGTCAAGGGCAAGTCTATTTTGCAAAACCATTGATCTTATTGCCACCATTTCAAGTCAAGAATTCTTTATTTCGGCCAATATGACCATAAAAGCACAGGTAAAAAAATATGCCACAATTCATACATATAAATTCCAAAGGTAAAGTGCATGTGCAATATCAAAGAATTCCATTTAAAAATTATAAAATGTAATAAATACATTAAAATAAACATTAGCAACATTTGGGGTTTAAAAAAGGTGGGGTTGATAGCAATATAGGGTCACAGAAGGGTGATGGAGTGATCAAATTAAGCAGAGCCTGATTTTAAAATAGCTCGGCGCGCGCACCACAGAGAAAATAGATTTCGGGAGACAGAATACACAATGGACATACTAGTATCATATTTTAAAATCCTATAGGCTTCCGCACAATGGTTTGTTCCAAGGTTTCTACATATCTGTATTAGCCATCGGCGTCTGGCCTTCTTATATGCCAGGCAAAAAAACAGTACCTGTTGAGCTGTCTCCGAAATGTGGTTGCAAGCTGGACAACCCTGAGTTGAAGTGCCCCCCAGTTATTTGTAAAGGCGCGAATCGGCAATGCTCCATGCCTGAATTGTAGGTACAGCTTTTTCGCAAGGGGGGGCTGGATGACATCGAGAACAGGTTCTAGGCTATATTGCTCTTTAATCTCTAAGAAGGATGCAGTCATTGTTCCAGTTGCAGGATTCCTCTTTAACTGATTAATTTTATGATCCCTAAAGATCTGTGACAGGGTCTTCCTGGATATTAACATACTGCTTCCTTCAGCATTAGCCCATAGGTCACCCATCCCCATAGCTTCTAGGGAGTTTTTAATATACACCAGCCATGGGATTTTGCTAGCTCCTTGTAGGCTCAGCACTTCCTTTAACTCGGCTCTAACAGTTTCTAATTCTGGGGTACTCCATAGGCATCGCCAATGTAGTAGGGGTCTAATGCCAGCTTCCTCTGCAATTGGACCAACCCCAAGATCCATTCGAAGTGGCGTAAGCGGAGTACTTATCGGGAGGCCTAGGAGTTGCCTAACAAAAGAGTTTTCATTCTTAGATAGGGGGTTGGTTGGCCAATGGCCCCAGATTTCTGCCCCATACAGGGCTGCCCCCCTTATTTGAGCTTTGTAGATTTCCATCACTGGCCCAACCGTTTTGTGGGTACACTTCCTGAGCGTTTTGGCCAACCCCCCGTTGTCTGTGCCAGCTTAAGGCTGGCCTTCTTTATTTGTGCGCTCCACTCCATCTTCTCAGTAAGTGTTAACCCTAAGTACTCAAAAGTGGTCACTTTCTCTAGTGGTTTCCCATCTAGTTGGGGGTTTGGTCGTGTGGTTTTTCTTACGTTAAAAGCCATATATTTATTTTTTTGTGTGTTTATCTCTAAACCCGTGCTTTTACAAAATGAATGGAAAATGTCTAGTGCCCTCTGTTTTCCCATAGGGGACTTAGATAATAAGAGGGTATCATCAGCGAACATCAAGGCAGGAACCTTGAGGTTCGCTAGCCTAGGGGCATCTATATCCCTCCCAGCGGTCAGGGTTTCCACTAAGCCATTAATAAATAGGGAGAAGAGGGTCGGGGCCAACACCCACCCTTGTCGTACTCCTCTTTCTATGGAAATGGGATCAGTGAGCTCACCATTCTTCCCATGCCTGATTTGGGCAAAATTACATTCATGGAACCGTTTAATCTGGTAGCAGAGGTAGGGGGGGCCCCCATTTCTAATAAAATGCACCACAATTTGTCCCTGGGGACCAGGTCAAATGCCGATTTTAGGTTGACAAAAATCAAATAAAGGCTGCTGCCCTCCAGAAGTACCGACTTCCAGTACATGAGTTGCAGCCTAAGAATTTGATCTATTGTGGACATTCTAGATCTAAAACCTGCTTGGAAGGGGCTGAGTATGGAGTACTCCTCCATCCCACTCTCTAATCGACCCAATAGCACTCGTGAATATATCTTCTGGGTAACATCTATGAGGCTTATTGGGCGATAATTGGAGGGTAGCAGTGGTGAGCCCTTCTTATGGATTGGAATGATTTCCGCCCCCAGCCAGGTCTTGGGGATTGGCATTCCCTGCAGGTTAGCATTAAACAGGGTCCAAAAATATGGTACCCAAATTTTCGGCTCATTATGGAGGAGGTCACCTGGGATCTTGTCTAGTCCCGGTGCCTTAGAGGGGGTAATCCTATTAAGGGCATCTCCTATCTCTTTTAGAGAAATTGTTGGAGCAGCAGAAATAGATGACTGCAAGTGGGGGCACTCATTTATATCCTGCTCAGCTACACCCTCTACCCTTTCATATAGAGGTTCAAAGTGGGCCCTCCAAGCTTCTGCCCCCAGATTTGGTTCTATAGCCAGTTTGTCATTTGTGCAGCCAGTATTTACCAAATTCCAAAATGTCCTCATATCCCTGGAGCATAAGGCACTTATCAAGCTGTCCCATTTATCTTCCTCCCATTGTTTCTTGGCCACATTGCTTATATTTTTGTGGGCTGATCATTTGTCTTTTATTTGAGATTTTTCTTTGGATTTGATAGCTAGGACTAGTGCTTGCTTGGCCTTGCGACAATCGCCATTGTACCAAGGGTGACCCGGGGTTCTCTTTTCCCTAGATTTTGAAATAGGGAAAAAGATATTTGCCAGATCAGATACTAAACCTTGGTGATTGTTCGCAATTTCATGTAGGGCAGTGGTGAAAATAGCAATTTCACTAAATTGGGTTGCAACCTTAAGATATGGAATTACAGTTTGGTAAAGGGAGGCTAGCTTTTCCTGGGATTTACAAAATGCTCCCCATTTGACTCTCCTCCTGCAACTAGATAGAGTTAACCTGGGGCTGGTTGAAGGTTGGCCTGTATTAGCAAGTCTAAGGCAAGGCAGTACCATCTCAAGAGTCAGGGCGTTATGGTCGCTGTCATGTCGAGGGACAACCTTAAAATCAATCACCCGCTGCCAGGATTTAGTGTCCACCAGGATATAATCTAGAATAGAAGAGCTTCCTGGTCTGTTATAAGTTTGGTTGGCCGGGGAGTCAGATTTTGTACGCCCATTGCAGGCCCTGAGGGAGTGGTTCAGTGTAAGGGTATTCATTTGGAGAACCAGTGCAGTCCAGGCCCGGGTTGCCGGGGTGTTTGGTTCTGGTATGGCCCAATACTGGTCCTCCTCACTGACTTCACCCCCAATTAGGTCTTTCAGGGGTTCAAACTGGCAGTTGAAGTCACCAGCAAGAATCACCAAGGTGTTATCAGGAATAGTGTATAAAAAAGTAGTCAATTGCTCCAGAGTTGTCGACTCCTGGCCATGACTAACTGGGCGGGAATAGACATTAATTACAGCTATTCTGATCTTAGCGGGGAAGCTCAGAATAACACAGAGTATGTCTCGGGAGGAGGTCTCGACTAACCTAGCCGTGCACCCCAGGTGCCCTGCAATCCAGGTACAAAGTCCCCCTACGGGTCTTCCCCTTCCTCCACTTGTGGCTGTTAGGCAAAAGGTCGCGTAACCTAATCTATGGGTATCCTCCCTCGCCCAAGTTTCCTGAAACATGCAAATGTCGTTATCTTGGATAAATGCTCCCCACTCCGGGTTGTCTAGTTTTGAGGTGAGGCCCGCAATGTTCCAGGATAACACGCAAAGCTTGGGTGTGTCTTTTGATAGCTGATTTAAATTGCTGGGTTCCTCTATAATGGAACACTCAGCTCTGGGGGATATACTATCAATAGTTGCCTGCTGCTGGCCTATCGTTGCATGTAAGGGCGTCGGAAGTGAACCTATTTCATTAAAATTAATATAGGACCTTTCCACTCCCTCTCTTTGGGTACCACCCACTCCAACAACCCTCTTAGTGGCCCGGTGTTCATCCTGTCTAAAAGTGTCAGGACTCTTGCACAGCTTCCTCCACTCATGGGGGTCCCACCAGTATTCCCACTGTAGATTTGGTTCCACAATCGGTGGTTGTGCTAATTTTAGTCAGTCTACAGCTTCTAGGGACGCAAATCTATTTGTAAGTGGGAGATTAAAAAACAGTGGGCTTGGTTGATCCAGACCCATAATGGTATTTTGCTGGTACTGGTGCCTGAACCCTGCCCCACTGATTGGCCACAGATTATTGTTTGGGGCTGGTCTTGGGGGGTGTTAGACCTGGCAACATTGGCGCGGGTCTCCCTTCCTCTTTTCTCTTCTGACCTTTTATGTTGGCTGGATTTAGATGCTCTGGGTGCTGTGCCACTGCCAATCAGTGACACATTGCGAATGCTCCCTGTGTAAAGATAACTGTATGAATTGGAATAATCATAATTGGCTCGTTTGGCTTACCTGTCAGTCCCTAGTATCAGTGCACTGCGTGTGCCCAGGGCTGGTAGACCAAATACTGCTGGTGGGCCGGCAGCGCTGATTTGCGCTACCCACCGAAGCAGCTTTGAAAGTATGTCTGTGTAGCCTGTTCTAATAGCGAGTTACCCTCCATTTCACTGTTTACTATTGCGAGGCCACCCGTTCTCATAGGCCAGAATGTGCAGGCTGAGTATTGCATACCTTAATCCTCCCTGCCCCCAGGAACCTGATAGGAATGTCAAATTTGATATGTTTAAACTCAGAACATGGAGATGCATCTTTTAGTAAGGATTATTAGCGTAGCCCGTGTTCGAAAATGACTCTACTAGAAACGAGGTATTTTCTGGTCTGAAGCTTTCCTGTAGGCTTTTGCTAGCGTGTGTATTGGCCGTCTGGTTTTGGAGCAGCAGGGCCAGCTGGGTCACACCTGGCTGGAGAGAGAGATCAGCATTTAGAGTATGGGGAGGGGTGACTCTTTGATCCGAGCAGGGCCGTGCCTGGCAAGGTGAATGATGACTCCATCTCCCACTGGGCGTCTGATAGCAGACCCCCAGATTCCCAAAGGGCAGGATGTCGCCTCGTAAACCAAGTGCTCCCCGACCCCACCGAACTGGTTCTGACTGGATGCAGTGATTTGTGACTGCGGAGAACAAAGACTTTTTAGGTATAAAGCGCTGCGCTGAATCCTGTTTCGGGTGTGTTCCTTCTGGATGTCAAGACGAAACTCTGTCCGAGCGGACAGAGGAAAGGACTTTGAAACTTTCACCAAGCTTGCTGAAGAAACTACCCAAGGGCGTGAATTGAGAGCGCCTCCTGCTGAAGTCTCAGGGACATTAGACTTCACCCCATCAGCCGCCCGAATTCCTTTGCTAGGAATTGTACTTGCAGGTGAGGCCACCGTCGAGTAATCCAGAACCTCTAGTTCTACTGTGAGGAACGCGGACTGGTAACCTTTGTGAACTCTGTGTGTGGGCCGCAGCAGCTTAGAGAGAGCTGCCGCCGCTGAGTGCCCGCCTTAATTTGAATCTTTAGAACCTTCGCTGAAACTGTGTGGGCCGCCGCAGCTAAGAGAGAGCTACCGCCGCTGAGTGCCCACCTTAAATTTGAACCAGCAGAACCTGCACTGAAACTGTGTGGGCCGCCGCAGCTAAGAGAGAGCTGCCACCGCTGAGTGCCCACCTTAAATTTTAACCTGCAGAACCTGCGCTGAAACTGTGTGGGCTGCCGCAGCTAAGAGAGAGCTGCCACCGCTGAGTGCCCGCCTGATTTTGAATCCTCAGACCCTTCGCTGCAACTTTGTGGGCCGCCGCAGCTAAGAGAGCTGCCGCCGCTGGATGCCCGCCCTCATGTTAATTGTGCAACATCGTGGTTTGTCCTTTGAGCCGCCGCAGCTAAGAGGCAGCTGCCGCCGCTGAGTGCTCGCACCGTTGCTAACTTGGCATCACCGTGATTTGTCCTGTGAGCCGCCGCAGCCAAGAGAGGGCTGCCGCCGCTGATTGCTCGCACCGTTGCTAACTTGGCATCACCGTGATTTGTCCTGTGAGCCGCCGCAGCTAAGAGAGAGTTGCCACCGCTGAGTGCTCGCCTTAAATTTTAACCTGCAGAACCTGCGCTGAAACTGTGTGGGCCGCCGCAGCTAAGAGAGAGCTGCCGCCGCTGAGTGCCCGCCTGATTTTGAATCCTCAGACCCTTCGCTGCAACCTTGTGGGCCGCCGCAGCTAAGAGAGCTGCCGCCGCTGGATGCCCGCCCTCATGTTAATTGTGCAACATCGTGGATTGTCCTTTGAGCCGCCGCAGCTAAGAGGCAGCTGCCGCCGCTGAGTGCTCGCACCGTTGCTATCTTGGCATCACCGTGATTTGTCCTGTGAGCCGCCGCAGCCAAGAGAGGGCTGCCGCCGCTGATTGCTCGCACCCTTGCTAACTGTCATCGTGATTTGACCTGTGAGCCGCCGCAGCTAAGAGAGAGCTGCCACCGCTGAGTGCTCGCACCCTTGCTAACTTTGCATCCTCGTGATTTGTCCTGTGAGCCGCCGCAGCTAAGAGAGAGTTGCTGCCGCGGAGTGCTCGCACCCTTGCTAACTGTGCATCCTCCTCGTGATTTGTCCTGTGAGCCGCCGCAGATAAGAGAGAGTTGCTGCTGCGGAGTGCTCGCACCCTTGCTAACTGTGCATCATCGTGATTTGGCCTGTGAGCTGCCGCAGCTAAGAGAGAGCTGCCGCCGCTGAGTGCTCGCACCCTGGCTAACTTTGCATCCTCGTGATTTGACCTGTGAGCCGCCGCAGCTAAGAGAGAGCTGCCGCCGCTGAGTGCTCGCGCCCTTGCTAACTTTGCATCATTGGGATTTGTCCTGTGGGCCGCCGCAGTTAAGAGAGAGCTGCTGCCGCTGAGTGCCCACGTCTTTGTCAACCTTGCACCATCGTGAATCGTCCTGTGGGCCACCGCAGCTAGGAGAGCGCTGCTGCCACCGCGAGCCCACCACGGAGCTGCACGACGAGAGTCATCGCCACCACCAGCCCGGGCCGCCGCAGCCACGTGCTGCTGCCGCTGAGGGCCCGCCTGTCCCGGAGTGTCCGAATCGTTGCGAGTGCACTTTGCGGACCACTGGCATCGAGAACTGTGGTCGCTGGGAGTCCGCCTGTCACCGTCTCCGCTTCTTCGAGAAGCTACGTGCTGGGTCCCCGTCCAACAGCAGGTATCTGGTGCGCAACGGGTCGTGCAGACCCAGGCCTTGAACTCAGTCAGTGCCACGTTCTGGTGAACACGTATTGCCTTTTTAAGTCCCTAATGATTTACCTGCCTGATTACTGGTTAAAACGCTTTTGAGAGTCTCATACCAAACCTTAGATAAAGATACTATTTTTAGGTCTCGCCTTGGCAGCGCATGCGCTGCTTGCGCTGTCTCAGCGAGACTTAAAGTAATCTGTATATTGGCTTCAACTCTGTGTAATTTCTCCTGCCCCTTGTGATTAGTTTAAGTCTGGCATTGCTGTTGTTTTCTTGCTTTCTGTTGGCTGTTGATCCTATGGTAACTTCCTTGTAGTCCCGAGGCAGTGGCGCTAACTACAGGTTTCCTCCGCTTCACTGGCACTTAATTGCCTGCAGTTTGCCATCTGTTTTTTCAAGGCAGCAAACTCCTGCCCCCCTTTCTCCTCCATTCCCGGTCAGCTGAGCTGCAAAATAGACAGGCACCTCAATCCGCGGTCCTCTCACATCTCACAACAGTGCTGCACAGGGGCACCTCCTGCCTCTGATCCCAGCCCTGGGCGCTTTGTGCCGCAGGAGCCGCTCAGACGTCGCCTGCTTGAATTCCGTTTTTGCCAAGATGTGCTCGGCTTGGAGCCGTCCGGAGACCGTCCCCTGCCCGTGATTTCCTCATGTCTGGCTCGTGGTGATTCACGGAGATGCAACATATCCTTTCCTCGTAAAACTTCACTGAGGGCTACCTGGGCCCTGGAGAGCAGGGGGACCCCAGCAATGCTCGTGGGGCCACGGTCCCCGCCCAGGAGTGAGACTCACTCCAGCATAACGTGGTGCCAACTGCAGGACATCATTAAAGACAAGGGTTGGGACACCGCTAAAGTTCATGGGGCGATGAGGCTATCTGGGGCGAGCGAGCACTCTAATCTGTGGGAGGGTCTGCGGGTGATGCCGGCTTCATGGGAGCTGGGGGGCAGAGGCCGTTCACACCGTATTCTGTCTGCCCTTTGTCTCCCTGCCTTTAGAGATGCCGCCGCGAGCGTGCAGGCAATCACCCCCTGAAAAGCTGTATACACCTGGTCAGTTTATTATTATTTAAACCAAGCGAAATAGCTTCATAGTGATTTTTTTTCTTCTTATTTCTCTTATTTATTTATTTTTGCATGGTTGAGCAAATACCATTTCTGCGTTTCCTATCTTACAAGGCAAAAGAATGGAGCAAATAAATTTGCACGCTTCTGCCCCAGTGCAAAGTTATCCACAAACGAAACTGAAAAAAAAGCAGCGCAGTTTGCACTATTTTTGCTACTTATGTAATAAAAATAAAGTGCATAAATATTTTGGTTGAAACGAAGTATCGCATTTTCCATTCGAAAAGTGGAATACGTTTTCTACGTCATTATTTACATCTTCCCTCCAAAATTGTGTGAAATCCGTTACCTTTGCTTTTGACCAGGCTGGGTAAATACCATGTTCTATATTATCTATTCCACACGCAGTCTGAATGAATGGCGTCAATTAAATGCTCCTATTTTTTGGTGCCAGTTGAAAGTTTGGGGTGAAAGCCAGCCTCTTGGTTTCATCGGACTCCAAGACACCATTTCTCTGTGAGCGGGGGTAAATGTGAATTTAGGGTAGCCTGCATTGTTTATCTATTTCTTATTTACACACAACAAAAATTTGAAATTAGTTTGATATCTGTGTTGGCCTTATTTGTAGAAAATTCTGTCTTCTCTGTTCCATGATACTCACGCACCAAACGGGCAATGAAATGAATTTGCTCCGTTTTAAGTACAAACAAATTCGGGGCTTATTCACAAGCCCCTTGTGCCGTCGGTGCGCCACTTTTAATATGGGGAAAAAGTGACGTAGCGGCATCGCAATGGGCTTGTAAATAAGCCCCAAATTGTTTCGGTTTGTTAGCTCCTGTGCGAGTGAGGTACATACATACACCCTGTTCCCATCCAATCAGATTGCCCGTATGCGGTAACTTATGGATTTTGGGATGTGCTACTCAACATACAAGATGCGTGAAAGTGGAATTTGTGCATTTAACCAAAAGCAAAATGGTGTACAAGCCCACACATTTTCAAAAGCTCAGTGAAGCATCCTAAAAAGTACTGACAGTTATTTATTGGGGAAAGAGTCCTAGGACAAAATTCACCACTCGATTGTCACCTTGAAGTGGACTGGTGGTTTAAGTTCCAGTAGTATATTTTTTAAGGTTTATTAAATAGCCAAATGCCCCACTAACTGACTCTGCTAAAAAATACTCATACAGTGACACCGTGTCCATGTCGGTGTCTACAAATAAGTGCCGGAGCCGAGCACCAGCACAAATGAAACACTTCACGACTTATTTTTAAATAACAGCAAAAATAATACTCCACCACAGTGCTAAAAGATGTAGTGTGGGGTTACAGATATTAGAGTACTTTGTAGTAGCATACCCCGCCCCCCAACAAGGCATTTTGGTTGCTGTGGCAGTGTAGCACAATTAAGTCACACAGGGCCAGGTCTCAGTTGCCATGGCACAAACTTTAAAACTCCTGATATAGCATGATGGTGCATTGCATTCTGGGAGCATGTGGAGGACCTGTGTGGAATATGGTCTGGGTCTTGAACCCAATGGCGGGGATAATATCCCTGAGGTTAAGATTCAGACATAGCTACACGTGAGATGCCTGCCTGCCTGCCTGTCTTAAGATGGCTCCGCTTCATCAGTTTAAGCTATTGGCATTGTAAATGACAATGCCTTTTATTGATGCTTTAAAACAAACATTTAGATAAAAGGCATAGTCATTTACAATGCCAATAGCTGAAACTCTCGCAAATGCTAGACCTATTGCATTGCAAATGCTTGTTTTTAATTACTACTTACACCGTGAGTCGGTAGACTCCGAGCGGTACAGACATCTCTGATTTGTGCTCTGCAAATCCAGATCTGGAGAATTTCTACTGAAGTCTTTGCGATGCTGACACCTTCCTGCTCTCCCGGATTAAACCAGGTTTCCAATGTTTTCCACCTTCGGTCAGGATTAGTTTAGCCGATTTTAGAGTCATTCATGTACAGACGAGAGGCTCGAACTCTGTATTCTCACCATCAGGTCTTGTTTTTGCCCCTTCGCTTTGCTGCTACTGAACTCCTTGTATGACTTCACCTTCGAAGACTGAATATCATTTGGCGCTTTGGCATGCCTTTGGTGATCTTGTATTTTTATAATGTTTCTGAGATTCATATATATTAGTTTGGCTTCAAATTTGTAATAAAACTCCTTTAACTTTATTTTCTTGCCAAAGTAATTGACCTTTGCATAGCATCAGAAGTTTGATGGTTGATAAATTCATATCTTATCAATAGAGCGCAACTTCCCCAATGCAAATTAAACGTAAACATAAACATGCATGGTTGTAGAGTAAGAGGTGGGATCTGGAGATGAGGAATAAAAGGGCAGACATATTGCATGTTTCTTGGCTTTTGTGACAGGTGCAGCAAGATATTCCTCACATTCGCTCCTAAAGAAGAGAAACAAGTTACCAGTTATAAAGTGTTGTGGAACGAAGCAGCGCACCCTCCAGTGGCAGTCTCTCTTGTCTTCCCAATCCCCTTTCCCGTCCTCTGGTGCATGGTGACAAGTCTTATTGGCTTGTTACTTGTACTAGTGGCAGGGAATTGGGAACAATCTTCTGCTCCTGTGGAAGTCTTGGCACACGTACGTTTTCTGACAGATCGTATTCTGACAGATTGAAGTGCCATATAGTTATAATTCCACCTGAGCAGAATGGCTGAAAGAATAGATATCAAGGCATTAGCAACAGTTTTAGATGGGATACAAAAACAATTGAATAATGCTATGGCGGAAAATAAGGCCCTTAGAGAAGAGTTCAAGAAATCTAGTCAGGAGGCTAGGTATATTCGTTTAAGAATGGATGAGTTGACATCAGGGACTACTCCATTATCCGAAGAACCTAGGTCACAACATTTTTCTTCCACCACTTCAGCTTCACAGCTATCTTTAGGTAATCCATGCTATATCACCCATAATTGCTTTAGCAGCTCCTGAGTGGTTTAACGGGGGACCCTCATAAGGCACAAATGTTCCTCACATAGGGGCTCATTATGATGGCGGGCGGACATCAGTCCGCCCGCCATCCTAGCGGTGCTGGGACCGCCCGCCAGACATGCGGTGGTCCCACCGGCCCAATTAGGATGCGCCTGCCAGTATGGTGGGTGCATCCTGGCCTTTTAACATTGCGGACGGTGCTGCTGGCATTGGCATAGCCAATAGGGCTCGCCTTTGGGACCTTGTAAGTGTTTAGCCATGCAACAGTTAATGTTGTTGCACCAAGGATATTGTGCTGCATAACTAAATACTTATTAGGTCCCAAAAGCGAGACCTATTGGCTATGCCAATGCTTGTTTTCTATACCTACTTGAGTTGTGTCCTTTTGTGGTGTTGTTACTGCCTTATTGTGCATGGTCATAAATGCTTCACACACTGCCTCTGAGATAGGCCTAGCTGCTCGTGCTACGTTACCACAGGGTTGAGCAGGGGTTATCAAACGGGGTAGCCCACTTGCCCTGACTTGGGGAGAAGGGTCCCCATTTGGACAGTGGCGCCAGCCATTGCCAACTAGAGACCCCCATTTTCAACAGGGGGTAAAAATACCCCAAAGGGAGTGGCCAAATACCCCCTTCCTGCCTTTTCTGATTTCGTATTAGGAGGGACCTTACCACCTGAGTGTTTCTAAAGTTGATCACAATGATATCGCCGGGGATATCTTTTGGCCTCTGGCCCACCCATCCCACCCTGCGTACGAATAAAATTTCACCAGCATCCTTATATGAGAATTGGAGTTGTTTTGTCAGCCAAAAGATGCATTTATTTTTTAGGTCATAATATGATTCCCTTTGGCCCCTATTAAGTTCTGGTACTCCGGTTAGGATCATAACATACGGTGTTGAGTCCGGGGGGAGATTAATGCATGGTAGGATTGATCTTCCCTCTACTACTTCTGTTCGTGTGACTTGCCCCTCTTTGGCTCTATGCTTTGCCCCCGAATGCTGCGCGTTGACTTCAACCAGAGGCATTTCTGGGCAGTGAGCTTGCTTCTTGCCACTCTCCCCACCCCGACTGCACTCCTGGTTTTGTGGGCTAACTTTGTCTTTGGGCTTGCTGGGAATATTCACATGCTCAGTTGCGCCCTCCTTAGTGCTCTGAGTAGTGGATGGCAAGCTCGGGTTCATTACCAGGGCATAATCTACTCTCTGATGGGAGGGGCGGGTTTGGGTCACACGCTGCTGGGGGCGATCTTCCTCTCTAAGATTGGCATCTGCCTTAGCAACGTAAGTTTCTAACAGGGATGTAAGTTTATCTACCCGGGAGGTTAAGACATTCAGCTCCTCCTTAATGATATTTCTTATTTGCAACTGTAGATCCAATACTAAATTTGACACCCAAGTTGGTTTTTCTGTGCCTTCATTCACACGACCACCCAACCCTCCCAACCCCAAATCACAATCCACTACTAGGTCAGTGGTTCCCTTCTTCCGGTTCCTCCCAGACTTCGTGACAGTTTTTACATTCCCTCTCTTCCCTGGACCAGGGGGGGATCCTCAATAAACAAATCCGGGGTAGGTATGTCGTGTACCAAGGCGCATGTCCTGGACTGGGACCCAAAGAGGACGGGGTCTACAATAAACGGGGCAGATTGTATATCGGGGCTAGAAGGATGAGTGGATAACTCCGGTGTTATTGATAGCCGTCTTTCGGTCAGTTCGATTTCGGTTGAAACTGCCCCTATGGCCCTCTGGAGCATTTTATCAATAGAGGTGGGCTGATAGCTTGTTGGCGATTGAATAGTTAGTGTTTGTTTTTCCCTGCACAGGTGCGTCTCCCCATTTTGGCTGGTTAGCAGCAACGCGTTATACTTGGTCAATGTTCTTAAGGTGTTTTAAAAAGTCTGGGGCACTAAAATGCTACACACGGCACAGGGTTCCCACAAAGGATGAAAAGAAGGGGGGCAATTGCAAAGACCACAGACCTGGCTTGGGGCAGGTTTTAAAACACTAAATAGAATATTACTGTTGTGGAAGCACCCACCTTGCATTCAAGGTTCTGATGTAATTACATAGGCTAGAGATGGTTTTCCATGGGTAACTAAGGGGGGTGGCCCAGCCCAGCCTCTTCCGGGCTCTGACGGGCGCAGACGGGCCCGCCCTTGGCCCGGGCTTCGCCCGGGTGTGCCCGCGTGCGTCCCGCGCTGCGGGTGCCGCGGGATGAATTTACGCGCCTCCGGGCGCGAGAAAGCAGCAACGGCGCCTCCTGGCGCTGAGGATGCTGGGGCTTGCAGTCCCCCTGCACTCCCCCTCCTCTGTGATGCCGGTGATGTGTGCTGGCGTTAGCGGCCCCCGCGCTGCGGGAGCCGCGGGATGAATTTACGCGCCTCTGGGCGCAGGAAAGCAGCAACGGGGCCTCCTGGCGCTGAGGATGCTGGGGCTTGCAGTCCCCCTGCACTCCCCCTCCTCTGTGATGCCGGTGATGTGTGCTGGCGTTAGCGGCCCCCCATTTCAGTATCAATCATCAAAAATCCACCAGCAGTATCTGTTGATAAACGATCAACCACTGTAGACAGTTTTCTAATTTTATGTGAATTTAGAACTACCCCAACTGAGGGTATCAGCACAGTGAATAAATCACCTATTATTTTAGAAAAACTTGCTCTCTTACTACGTGTTAATCCTTGCTTTATTTAATTGACACTGTGATCTTTTTGGTCTATATGGTAGACCTTTGGAAAGACAATCCCAAAGTAACAACTCCCATACCAGTGGGCAGGTAACCTATAATAGGCTTTCCAACCACATACATAATAATTCCCCGGAAAGACAGGATCAGTTCCACCCTTTAATCCCCAACCTCCAGTAATTTGGAAAGTATGCTCACATTCACTAGTACCAATAAAATAATTGTTGTAGTTAGTCTTTGATCTCAATAAACATAATTTCCCTTTCTGTGACCAGTCCAGGGACATTTCAGCATTGGTTTCACTCTTTTCATAATTTCCCTCTCTAAATGCCCAAGGTGGTTCTTGTGTTTTTTGTTTAATAGCTTTCTTCTGGAAACTCTCTCTTCTATGTTCTACCATGTCCAAAAACAGTCGTTCCTCATAATGCAATACGCAAGTCAAGTTATTTTTATAAGCATGATCTAAATCTAATGGCTTAGTAATATGGAAAAATTCACCCATATAACGTGCGTGTTTACCGATTTTACCTAGCTTCGTTCTCTTATAATTGGTACTTTAGAAAATACCAAGTCTACATCTGTATATTGATACTCCAACTTACCTTCCATGTAAAATAGACTACTAAGAACACTACATGAAACAGCATATGTTAAAGAAAGATGATGGTAGGTTATACCTTCAGAGACAGACGATGGCAATTTCATACAGACATAGCAGTCACTCACATTCATGGTGTTAGTATATTCATACAACAGTTTAGAAAACACATTTAAAGAGAAATCATTAATTGATTCATCACGATGGAGAATCCTTCCATCTAATTGTTCTCCATTAGTATTCGTTATCTGTTTAGCAACATCTTTCATTCCTTCATTAGAGACATCATTAGTGTTATTTCTGGTGTTATTCACATTAAGAATTGGTATAACAATAATTAATAAAATCCACAAAAATGTTAGTAGAAAAACATTACATAAGCAAAATTCAACACATCTACGTTTTAGTTTAGATTTTGGTTGTCCAGTCACTTCATTTCCTGCTATTTTAGTATTCTATCAAAATGGAAAAATCTAATAATTTCTCTTTTTGGGCCTATGTAACTCTAAATGAGCTCTTATCTAAAAATATATATATATATATATATATATATATATATATATATATATATATATATATATATATATATATAATCTACTGGCGGTCGCCAGTAGATAGTTATAGTTAGAACCTATTTTCCATAGGAAATCCGCGACATTCTATTTGAAATAACTCTCTTGCCGGTTGACGTATCTTCGCAAAATTTTCAAACTTTGTGGGGCGCTCCGGTCCGCTCCTACCCTGAAAGTCTCGGGGTGATTCGTCAAGCGGGGGCAGAGAAAAAGGGGGTCCCAAAACGCGTTTTCCCCATTCATTTTTCCATAGGAAACTTTAGACACGGCTACAGCCCGAACTGCTGAACGGAATTACACCAAATTTGGCAAAGAGGTAGTTCTTGGTTCAGAAAGAACCCTTTTGTTAAATGGTGTAAATCCATTCAGTAGTTGCTGAGAAAATCAAAAGTAAAAGTACATATATATCTATGGGCACGGAGGATCCGCGCACCCTGAGCGCACCCTGCGCGCACCGTCCCGATCACGAGCTGCATGTTAATTGGCTGTCAGCTGGCTGTCAACATTCCGATTCAGGAAATGTTGGCAGCCATTTTGTCCCTCGCTAGAACCGAGGGACAGAAACAAGTGCGCAAAGCGCACAAAGGGGCAGGGTAGAAACACCCTGACCCCTAGGTCTGCTCAGGGGTCCCATAAGGACCCCCTGGGCAGAAAAAGCATTTTTTTTTTTTTTTAAATCGGCAGGATGCGCTCAGGGTGCGCGGATCCTGTTGATAAAAAAAAAAATCGAAGCGCGGTGTGCCAAGTCCCGGGGGCATGCTGGGGGGGTGTTTATTTTATGTATGGGGGGCCTCTAAGGGCCCCCCAAGCCCCGGGGACCGCCACCCCCGGGGCTTTATTTTTAAAATGGTGCGGGAGGGCTCTGAGCCCTCCCGCAGCCCCGGGGACCACCACCTCCCCGGGGCTTCTTTTTTGTTTTTGTTTTTCCTGTGTGGGGGGGCTCAAGCCCCCACACGCCCCGGGACCGCCACCTCCCCGGGGCACTATCAAATTAAAATGGGGGTCCGTTTTGGACCCCGAAGCCCCGGGGACCACCACCTCCCCGGGGCTGTGCTGATGTGGGGAGGGGGCCGCGCGGCCCCCTCCTGGAGCCTGTGGTGGCCCTGGGGACCGCCACCCCCAGGGCCGGCTCCTGCAGTGTCCCGGGGTGCCTACCCCCGGGACACTGCTGTTTGCAATGACAGGACGGGAGCCTCGCGGCTCCCGTCCTGTCATTGCAAACTGCTTGGATATTGGAAGAGAGAGCAGGGAAACCTGCTCTCGCTCCAATATCCAAAGACAATTGCTTTTCCACACGGGGAGCAGCATGTTAGCTGCTCCCCATGTGGAAAAGCAATGCCGGCTCCCTTAGGACACGGGGAGCCGGCGGGACTGTGGGGGTTTGGGGACCCCCCACGGTCCCCAACCAGAGGCCAGGCCCCGGGGGATGGGGTCCCTGGGGCAAGTAGTGGCCCGGGAGGGGCCACGCGGCCCCCTCCCCAGAAATAATTTGTTTTTAAAAAAATTTAAAAAAGGGGGTAAGGCCCTGGGGGATGGGGTCCCCAGGGCCCAAAAATAAGAAAAAGGAAGGGGGCCACACAGCCCCCTTCAGAGAAAAAAAAAAAAAAAAACCATCGGCCCGCAGGCCCCACCCCCTTCCTTCACCACTCTGCAAACGCGCCCCTGGCGCGTTTGCAGATGGGGAAGTAATTCCCTTTGAATACTGGGGTCCCTGGGGGCCAACTAGCCCACCAGGAACCTCCAGTATGCGCCAGAGGCTGCGTTGCAGAGAGGTGTACAGAGGCCACGCCCCTTTATACACCTCTCTGCAACGCAGCTCTGTGGCGCTTTTGGAGGTACATGGTGGGCTAGTTGGCCCCCAGGAACCCTCAGGATTCAAGGGGACTTAATCCCCCAACTTAAAACGCGCCACGGGGCGCGTTTGCCCAGTGGTGAAGGGAGGGGCGGGGCTTCAGGTGACATGTGTGCAAACAGGCCCCGTGGCGCGTTTTAAGATGGGGAATTAAATCCCCTTCAATCCTGAGGGTCCCTGGGGCCAACTAGCCCAACAGGTACATCCAGAAAGCGCCACAGAGCTGCGTTGCAGAGAGGTGTAAAAGGGTGTGGCCCCTCTACACGTCTCTGCAACGCAGCACCCTGGCGCATACTGGAGGTTCCTGGTGGGCTAGTTGGCCCCTAGGGACCCTCATGATTCAAGGGGACTTAATCCCCCAACTTAAAACACGCCACGGGGCGCGTTTGCACAGATGTCACCTCAGGCCCCGCCCCCTACCTTCACCATTGTGCAAATATTCCTCTAAAATCTGTTGAACTACGAATTCGGATTTACTCACCTGTTATCAGGAGAGACCTCAGTGCTGCATCTTTCAGCCCAGTACTAATCCTGAAAAGTAATTTTAACCGTACTTACCAGTAACTTGAATTTCCTTCCATAGGATATCATTGCCTGCTTTTTGCTGAAAAAGTTTCTAAGTGTTGATTTTTGAAACATACAAATATTCCTCTAAAATCAGCCGAAATACGAATTCCGATTTACTCACCTGTTATCAGGAGAGACCTTAGTGCTGTATCTTTCAGCCCAGTACTGGTCCTGAAAAGTAATTTTAACCGTACTTACCAGTAACTTGAATTTCCTTCCATAGGCTAACATTGACTGGTTTCACTTGGAAATTCTTCTAAGTGTGGAGTTTTGGAACTTTAAAATATTCCTCTAAAATCAGCCGAAATACGAATTCCGATTTACTCACCTGTTATCAGGAGAGACCTCAGTGCTGCATCTTTCAGCCCAGTACTGATCCTCAAAAGTAATTTTAACCGTACTTACCAGTAACTTGAATTTCCTTCCATAGGATATCATTGTCTGCTTTTTGCTGAAAAAGTTTCTAAGTGTTGATTTTTGAAACATACAAATATTCCTCTAAAATCAGCCGAAATACAAATTCCGATTTACTCACCTGTTATCAGGAGAGACCTCAGTGCTGTATCTTTCAGCCCAGTACTGGTCCTGAAAAGTAATTTTAACCGTACTTACCAGTAACTTGAATTTCCTTCCATAGGCTAACATTGACTGGTTTCACTTGGAAATTCTTCTAAGTGTGGAGTTTTGGAACTTTAAAATATTCCTCTAAAATCAGCCGAAATACAAATTCCGATTTACTCACCTGTTATCAGGAGAGACCTCAGTGCTGCATCTTTTAGCCCAGCACTGATCCTGAAAAGTAATTTTAACCGTACTTACCAGTAACTTATATTTTCTTCCATAGGAATCCATTGTCTGGTTTTCAGCAGAAAAGTTTCAAAGTGTCGATTTTCACAAACTACAAATATTCCTTAAAAATCGCCTGTATGACTTAAACGCATTCTTTCAACTGTTTACAGGAGATGCACCAGTGCTGGATCCAGGATCCAACACTGAGTAAGAAAAAGTAATGATAACAGTTTTTACCTGCTAAGTGAATTTCCTTCCATAGGATAACATTGGTGATTCTATGAGAAAAAGTTTCAGTGTCAACTTTTAAAATACAATAATATTCCTTAAAAATCACTAATGTAACCAAAACGCTTTTACTCAACTGTTTACAGGAGATGTCCCAGGACTGAATCTAGGATCCAGTCCTGTGGTTAGAAAAGTAATCCATAAAGTAACTAATTGCATTTAACTAGAAATTCACATTGAGCTGAATGTTGCATTGTGTTTGAAAATGTGTTGCCCATTGCAACAACTGTAACTACTGTACTTAAAAGTCTATTGCCTATGTGCAAAGTATTTAAACTAAAGTAATTCATTCTGAGAAAGTATTTTTTGTAATGTATAATGTAATTACAATGTAATTTAAAAAATAAAATATGTAAAAAAAAATGTTTCTAAAAATGTAGTAAATCAGTATTAAAAAAATAAATATAACAATTAATACATTTAAAAATTGTCATTTACAAAACCTTTGAAATTCACTTAAAAAACCGTAGGTTTCAGACATGTTATAGTTAGGAATTAGCATTTAAAAAACCTTTGAAATTCACTGAAAAAACCATAGGTTTCAGACACGTTATAGTTAGAAATTAGCATTTAAAAAACCTTTGAAATTCACTGAAAAAACCATAGGTTTCAGGCACGTTATAGTTAGAAATTTGCATTTAAAAAACCTTAAAAAATCACTGAAAAAACCATAAGGTTTTAGGGACAGTTATAGTTAGTTGGACATTGCACTCGTACAAAACCCGTGAAATTCCCCCGTTATAGTTAGTTCAGGTAACTATAACTCGCGCCCCGCAATGCACTGCTGATGACGTCACATATTACATCACTCATGACATGGTCAGTGACATCACTGATGACATCACTGATGACATCTCAAATGACATCACTGATGACATCACTGATGACATCATCCATGTGAGAATGTAATGCATCTTCTCACACCCTAATATAAGTTTTGAAACACCCACTCTAAATTACAGACTGCCATTCTCAAAACCATACACACTCCAATACCAATAAGTACATAACCACTCACTGATTCTTAGGTCTACACACACACATCTACTCACTCACCCGTACAGTCACTCATACTTACAATCACTCAGTACAGGACTATCATATGCACTCATACACCTATATAAACACTCACACAACGCAACTCATCCATAGAGGTACTCACACACCTAGTCAGTCATGCAAATAATTAATCACACTCCAATTTACTCACCTATACAGTTATACACACCAGCTCACTTACTCATAAAAATACTAGCACATTCTTACGCTCCTATGCAATCACTGATGCAAGCACACACTCATCCATATAGCCACTCTCACAATCACACACTCTCACTTATAGCCATTTATATACTCCAACACACATATATACTGCCTTTCACATATGTAGTTACTCACACATGTACCACTGAGATATACATTCAATCACTAACACACCCATACACACACTCACCCACCCATACAGTCCATCACAGACGCACTCTTGAAACCATGCACCCAGTGAATCACCCACTCACACATCTATGCACAGAGTCACACTCACCCCACCCACACAAACACTGAGGCACCCATACAGATACTCAGAGAACCAATCCATAACCCATATAGACACTCATTTAGCTAGTCAGAAACCCATGCAGCTGCTTACACAACAACAGACAGACGGATACAGACATTCACACAGTTTAGTCACTCACCCATGCATCCAGTAAGATACGTTTAATCACTCACTTATAGACTCAGTCACGCACCTACTAAATCATCCATTCAGACACTTATACACCCACTCATTCTTCAATACGCCTTTCCCTATATATATTAAACATATTTAAACTTTACACAAACACACAGTCACTGAATGATGTCATCAGTGATGTCATCAGTGATGTCATTTGAGATGTCATCAGTGATGTCATCAGTGATGTCACTGACCATGTCATGAGTGATGTAATATGTGACGTCATCAGCAGTGCATTGCGGGGGCGCGAGTTATAGTTACCTGAACTAACTATAAAGGGGGAATTTCACGGGTTTTGTACGAGTGCAATGTCCAACTAACTATAACTGTCCCTAAAACCTTATGGTTTTTTCAGTGATTTTTTAAGGTTTTTTAAATGCAAATTTCTAACTATAACGTGCCTGAAACCTATGGTTTTTTCAGTGAATATATATATATATATATATATATATATATATATATATATATATATATATATATATATATATATATATATATATATATATATATATATATATATATACTACTGGCGGTCGCCAGTAGATAGTTATAGTTAGGACCTATTATCCATAGGAAATCCGCGACATTCTATTTGCAATAACGTTGGCGCCGGTTGACGAATCTTCGCGAAAGCTTCCAACTTGTTGGGGCGCTCCGGTCCGCTCCTACCCTGAAAGTCTCGGGGTGATACATCAAGCGGGGGCTGAGAAAAAAGGGGGTCCCAAAACGTGTTTTCCCCATTCATTTTTCCATAGGAACCTTTAGTCGCAGCTACAGCCCGAACTGCTGAACGGAATTACCCCAAATTTGGCAAAGAGGTAGCCCTTGGTTCAGACTGGTGCCTTTTGCTAAAATGGTGTAAATCCGTTCAGTAGTTCCTGAGAAATTCACAATTAAAATCACATATATATCTATGGGCGCGTCGGATCCGCGTACCCTCCCGATCACGAGCTGCATGCTAATTGGCTGTCAACACTCCAAATCAGGAAGTGTTGGCAGCCATTTTGTCCCTCGGTAGAACCGAGGGACAGAAACAAGTGCGCAAAGCGCAAAAAGGGAGCAGGGTAGAAACACTCTGACCCCTAGGTCTGCTCAGGGGTCCCACAAGGACCCCTGGGCAAAAAGCATTTTCTTTTTTTAAAATCGGCGGGATGCGCTTAGGGTGCGCGGATCCGCCGAGAAAAAAAAGAAACAAGTGCGCAAAATGCACAAAGGGGGCAGGGTAGAAACACCCTAACCCCTAGGCCTGCTCAGGGGTCCCACAAGGACCCCTGGGCAAAAAAACCATTTAAAAAAAAAAAAAAAAAATCGGCAGGATGCGCTCAGGGAGCGCGGATCCTGCCGAGAAAAATCGAAGCGCGGTCTCCCGCGCTTCGATAGTACTTGCCCCGGGTGGGCCAAGTCCCGGGGGCATGCTGGGGGGGGTTTATTTTATGTATGGGGGCCTCCAAGGGCCCCCAAGCCCCGGGGACCGCCACCCCCGGGGCTTTATCATTAATGGTGCGGGAGGGCTCTGAGCCCTCCCGCAGCCCCGGGACCGCCGCCTCCCCGGGGCTTTTTTTATTTATTTTTAAAACCTGTGTGGGGGGCTCCAGCCCCCACACGCCCGGGACCACCACCTCCCTGGGGCACTAAGAACATTGAAAATGGGGGTCCGTTTTGGACCCCCAAGCCCCGGGGACCACCACCTCCCGGGGCTTTCAAAATGTAGGGAGGGGGCCGCGCGGCCCCCTCCTGGAGCCCTTGATGGCCCTGGGGACCGCCACCCCCAGGGCCGGATCCTGCAGTGTCCCTGGGTGCCTACCCCCGGGACACTGTAGTTTGCTGTGACAGGACGGGAGCCTCGCGGCTCCCGTCCTGTCATAGCAAACTTGGTTTGCATTTTGAAAGAGAGAGCAGGAAACCTGCTCTCTCTTTCAAAATGCAAACCAATTGCTTTCCACACGGGGAGCAGCATGTTAGCTGCTCCCCATGTGGAAAAGGAATGCCGGCTCCCGTAGGACACGGGGAGCCGGCGGGACTGTGGGGGTTTGGGGACCCCCACAGTCCCCAACCAGAGGCCAGGCCCCGGGGATGGGGTCCCCGGGGCCATAAGTGGCCCGGGAGGGGGCCACGCAGCCCCCTCCCCAAATAAAAAAATAAATAAATAAAAAAAAAATAAGGGCAAGGCCGGCCCCGGGGTATGGGGTCCCCGGGGCCTTAAATGGCCTGAGGAGAGGGGGCCACGCAGCCCCCCCCCATATTTTTTATTTAAAAAAGAGGGCATGCCCCGGGGGATGGGGTCCCCGGGGCCAAAAGTGGCCGAGGGAAGGGGGGCCACGCAGCCCCCCTCCCATAAAAAAACAAAACAAAAAAACGGCATCGTGTCGGAGGCCCCGCCCCCTCCCTGCAGTACTCTGCAAACGCGCCCCCTGGCGCGTTTTAAGAAGGGGAAGTAATTCCCCTTGAATACTGGGGTCCCTGGGGCCAACTAGCCCACCAGGAACCTCCAGTATGCGCCAGGGGCTGCCTTGCAGAGAGGTGTACAGAGGCCACGCCCCTTTACACCTCTCTGCAACGCAGCTCTGTGGCGCTTAATGGAGGTAGCTGGTGGGCTAGTTGCACCCCAGGGACCCTCAGGATTCAAGGGAGTTAATCCCCCGACTTAAAACGCGCCACGGGGCGCGTTTGCACAGTGGTGAAAGGAGGGGGCGGGGCCTGAGGTGACATGTGTGCAAACAGGCCCCATGGCGCGTTTTAAGATGGGGAATTAAATCCCCTTCAATCCTGAGGGTCCCTGGGGCCAACTAGCCCAACAGGTACATCCAGAAAGCGCCACAGAGCTGCGTTGCAGAGAGGTGTAAAAGGGGTGTGGCCTCTCTACACGTCTCTGCAACGCAGCCCCCTGGCGCATACTGGAGGTTCCTGGTGGGCTAGTTGGCCCCTAGGGACCCTCATGATTCAAGGGGATTTAATCCCCCAACTTAAAACGCGCCACAGGGTGCGTTTGCACAGATGTCACCTCAGGCCCCGCCCCTCCCTTCACCATTGTGCAAATATTCCTCTAAAATCTGCCGAACTACGAATTCTGATTTACTCACCTGTTATCAGGAGAGACCTCAGTGCTGCATCTTTCAGCCCAGTACTAATCCTGAAAAGTAATTTTAACCGTACTTACCAGTAACTTGAATTTCCTTCCATAGGCTAACATTGACTGGTTTCACTTGGAAATTCTTCTAAGTGTGGAGTTTTGGAACTTTAAAATATTCCTCTAAAATCAGCCGAAATACGAATTCCGATTTACTCACCTGTTATCAGGAGAGACCTCAGTGCTGCATCTTTCAGCCCAGTACTGATCCTCAAAAGTAATTTTAACCGTACTTACCAGTAACTTGAATTTCCTTCATAGGCTAACATTGACTGGTTTCACTTGGAAATTCTTCCAAGTGTGGAGTTTTGGAACTTTATAATATTCCTCTAAAATCAACCAAAGTACGAATTCCAATTTACTCACCTGTTATCAGGAGAGAACCCAGTGCTGCATCTTTTAGCCCAGCACTGACCCTGAAAAGTAATTCTAACCGTACTTACCAGTAACTTGTATTTCCTTCCATAGGAATCCATTGTCTGGTTTTCAGCAGAAACGTTTCAAAGTGTCGATTTTCACAAACTACAAATATTCCTTAAAAATCGCCTGTATGACTTAAACGCATTCTTTCAACTGTTTACAGGAGATGCACCAGTGCTGGATCCAGGATCCAACACTGAGTAAGAAAAAGTAACGATAACAGTTTTTACCTGCTAAGTGAATTTCCTTCCATAGGATAACATTGGTGATTCTATGAGAAAAAGTTTCTAAGTGTCAACTTTTAAAATACAATAATATTCCTTAAAAATCACTACTGTAACCAAAACGCTTTTACTCAACTGTTACAGGAGATGTCCCAGGACTGAATCTAGGATCCAGTCCTGTGGTTAGAAAAAGTAATCCATAAAGTAACTAATTGCATTTAACTAGAAATTCACATTGAGCTGAATGTTGCATTGTGTTTGAAAATGTGTTGCCCATTGCAACAACTGTAACTACTGTACTTAAAAGTCTATTGCCTATGTGCAAAGTATTTAAACTAAAGTAATTCATTCTGAGAAAGTATTTTTTGTAATGTATAATGTAATTACAATGTAATTTAAAAAATAAAATATGTAAAAAAAAATTGTTTCTAAAAATGTAGTAAATCAGTATGAAAAAAATAAATATAACAATTAATACATTTAAAAATTGTCATTTACAAAACGTTTGAAATTCACTGAAAAAACCGTAGGTTTCAGACATGTTATAGTTAGGAATTAGCATTTAAAAAACCTTTGAAATTCACTGAAAAAACCATAGGTTTCAGACACGTTATAGTTAGAAATTAGCATTTAAAAAACCTTTGAAATTCACTGAAAAAACCATAGGTTTCAGGCAAGTTATAGTTAGAAATTAGCATTTAAAAAACCTTAGAAATTCACTGAAAAAACCATAAGGTTTTAGGGACAGTTATAGTTAGTTGGACATTGCACTCGTACAAAACCCGTGAAATTCCCCCGTTATAGTTAGTTCAGGTAACTATAACTCACGCCCCGCAATGCACTGCTGATGACGTCACATATTACATCACTCATGACATGGTCAGTGACATCACTGATGACATCACTGATGACATCTCAAATGACATCACTGATGACATCACTGATGACATCATCCATGTGAGAATTTAATGCATCTTCTCACACCCTAATATAAGTTTTGATACACCCACTCTACATTACAGACTGCCATTCTCAAAACCATACACACTCCAATACCAATAAGTACATACCCACTCACTGATTCTTAGGTCTACACACACACATCTACTCACTCACCCGTACAGTCACTCATACTTACAGTCACTCAGTACAGGACTATCATATGCACTCATACACCTATATAAACACTCACACAACGCAACTCATCCATAGAGGTACTCACACACCTAGTCAGTCATGCAAATAATTAATCACACTCCAATTTACTCACCTATACAGTTATACACACCAGCTCACTTACTCATAAAAATACTAGCACATTCTTACGCTCCTATGCAATCACTGATGCAAGTACACACTCATCCATATAGCCACTCTCACAATCACACACTCTCACTTATAGCCATTTATATACTCCAACACACATATATACTGCCTTTCACATATGTAGTTACTCACACATGTACCACTGAGATATACATTCAATCACTAACACACCCATACACACACTCACCCACCCATACAGTCCATCACAGACGCACTCTTGAAACCATGCACCCAGTGAATCACCCACTCACACATCTATGCACAGAGTCACACACACCCCACCCACACAAACACTGAGGCACCCATACAGATACTCAGAGAACCAATCCATAACCCATATAGACACTCATTTAGCTAGTCAGAAACCCATGCAGTTGCTTACACAACAACAGACAGACGGATACAGACATTCACACAGTTTAGTCACTCACCCATGCATCCAGTAAGATACGTTTAATCACTCACTTATAGACTCAGTCACGCACCTACTAAATCATCCATTCAGGCGCTTCTACACCCACTCATTCTTCAATACGCCTTTCCCTATATATATTAAACATATTTAAACTTTACAGAAACACACAGTCACTGGATGATGTCATCAGTGATGTCATCAGTGATGTCATTTGAGATGTCATCAGTGATGTCATCAGTGATATCACTGACCATGTCATGAGTGATGTAATATGTGACGTCATCAGCAGTGCATTGCGGGGCGTGAGTTATAGTTACCTGAACTAACTATAACGGGGGAATTTCACGGGTTTTGTACGAGTGCAATGTCCAACTAACTATAACTGTCCCTAAAACCTTATGGTTTTTTCAGTGAATTTCTAAGGTTTTTTAAATGCTAATTTCTAACTATAACGTGCCTGAAACCTATGGTTTTTTCAGTGAATTTCAAAGGTTTTTTAAATGCTAATTTCTAACTATAACGTGTCTGAAACCTATGGTTTTTTTAGTGAATATATATATATATATATATATATATATATATATATATATATATATATATATATATATATATATATATATATCCACTTCAAATGCCTGCCACTAAATTTGGACAGATTCCAGCACGCTCGGGTTCGCTGTGAAAACCGGGTTTTCTTTGGCACACAAAACAACGGTGACGCGTTTCAGTAGCAGCCGCTACCTTCCTCAAACCGGTTGTGGTTGCCATTTTTTAGTTCTTTTATATACATGGTCCAGGGTTTTTACACAACCTTAAAGTGACAGTGCATGAAAACATCAACTCATTCAAAGTGACTTTGTGCTTATTCTTAAAAGTGACTAGTGTATACCGCCGTTGCATTGTTCATCTTTCTCTCCCCTCATGATGAATTAAACATATTAACACACATCATTAAACTGATTCAGATTTTTGTCAATCATGGGCAAGTGCCCTAATCAATTAAAATGTCTTAAAACAGAATGTGCATAAGTTCATAACACTATTATATCCATGGTGGGTAAAATATGTGTCAGCGGCTATAGTACACTAATAAAATCAACATAATTCTCACATTTACCCATGCTAAAAACCTCATGTGAACCACATCTATGTATACTGTGTTTCGCATAGTATGGATCTTACAGGGAAAGAGAGTAGAAAAAATGATTATAATGAGCGAGGAGAAACAAGGTAATACTGACAAATTTGTTCATAACATGACTTCTCCAGATGTATAACCTTGTGATAAAAACAGTTTCATACTACCCACAGCATAGAGCCCTTGTAAAAACCTTATATACACTGTCTCATTATGTTATCTACAGGTGGACATGCATATCCTCTTCAGTATTAAGGCCCATTGGGATCTTTGTATTAAATCTTACAATGTAACAGGATTCCAATTGTCTTAGATACCTCTCCCTGTTCCCGCCCCTGGGTCTTATGGATACTTGATCCAGAATAAAATACTCCAGATTGCTGACATCACTGTTGTGTACTTGTTCGAAATGTTGGGCAACAGGGTAAGATTGATCTTTGTGCTTAATGGCCCGAATATGCTGTAGGATGCGGAGATGTGCTTTTAAAATCGTACTTCCTATATACATCTTATGACAACTGCATCGTAAAACATAAACAACATACTCGCTTTTACAAGTCAATGGTTTCAATATTCGCCGCTCCCTTCCGGAGAATGGCAACGGTATTTCTGTAGTATTGACCCCATATTGACATGCCTTACATTTATGGCAACGCCGAAAGCCTTTACTACTACTCAGCCAACTCGATTGTACTTTCAAGCCAGGCATGGTGTCAACTAGATCCTGTCTCATTGACCTGGCTTTGCGAAATGTTAGCAAAGGTCTTTGCTAATTGTAGGGCCTAAGATTGGATCACTACATACAAGATGCCAATGCTTCTGGAAAATATCTCGTATCTTCTGATGTTGATTATTGAAACCTGTAATGAATCTTATGGGTTGCCTCTGATCTACATGTCTCTTTTCTCGTTTGCTCTCCAAAAATAACAACTTGTCTCTAGGGTTTTGATTAGCCCTTATCTTGGCTGATTCCAACATAGCTTTATTGTACCCTCTCCTAGTGAACCTTTCCGTCAGTTCTTTTTGTGCCACTTGAAGTTGGTCAGGTTCACTACAATTTCTCTGCATGCGGAGATTCTCCGCATAGGGTATACTGTTTTTCAGCTTTGGTGGATGGAAACTCTGTGCATGGAGCACAGTGTTTCCAGCTGTGCTTTTTCTGAATGTTCTGGTTTGGAGAGTCCCTTCAGCCACATAGATACTCAGGTCGAGAAACTCCACTTCTTTTCCACTAATGAATGATGTAAAATGGAGATTGAGATCATTATCATTCAGTTTCTCTACAAACTCCGCAGCTGAGGTCCTGTCGCCACGCCATACAACGAACAAGTCGTCTATATACCGTGACCACTGGATCACATTGCTAGACATTTCTGTGGCAAATTTTGTTGCCAGCACCTGCTCCTCCCACCAGCCCATATGCAGGTTCGCATAGCTGGGGGCGAAGCAGGTGCCCATGGCTGTTGATGGGGGGTAAATGGAGAGACACTGCAGTGGTCACACATGGCTTACCAGCTCACGAGAGCAAGACCTGCGCTCTGCACGTTCTCTTGAAAGGAAGGAACAATGATGTCAAATACAGTAGCACTTTATTAAGCAATTCAAAACCACAGGAAATAGTTCAACTTAAATGTTGCCCATCAACACATGATCAGGATGAAAAAATAAATGCATCGACAATGTTATAAATCAAATGTTCAAACGAAGCAGAAATGTATATCTATCTATCTTTCTATGAGCAGCTGCCCAAGGGGCAACCCTGAATTTAAAGGTGATGAATAGGATAGTGCCTAGAAGGCAAATCTTTTCTTAAGAAAGCAACACCATTCAAGACTACGCAGTTTAAACTAAGTTAAATGCAATGGCTTGGGCTTTGATGAGCTAAATAAGAGGGGCTGACAAAGCCAAAAGGCTGGCAATCAAAGAAGAGCATTACCACCTCAGAATAGGCTTCTAGGCCCTAGAGAAGAGATCAGTCGACTGGGAACTCAAGTGCTGAGCACTATAGGAGGAGTTCAGGGCCTGGACCTGGGTGAAGACCTTTTATATGGTTGAATGCAGAACTAAATGGTTAAATGCAGAACTTACGCCTATGCCTGACACGAGATCTGACACAGGCCACTTGGCCACCTGCTTTACTGGAAAATTTTATATGAGAAGTGGTATCATGATGAAACAGAACTGGTGGCAGATGGTCAGAGTTCTCTGACCGCAAAAAGTAAACAAAGGATAACTTTTACCGTAAAAAATGCTCAGAATTAATATTTAATATATTAATTCCTGGTCATGTTCCTGCCTTGAGTTCCAGTTTAATGCTAGCGCGGAAAGTCCCATAGCTAAGAATATCACAAATCTTGCATGTGACACTGCCAGATGTTCCATCACATTGTCATGTGGGTGGGGGCCACCCTTATTCTTGTAACTGTGGAAAGTTACAAGACAGGCTAATGTTGTATCTGGGTGGATGGGACAGATTTCTGCTAGCAGATCAGTGAGGCCTACGAGGTCTGTTTCATTATTATTATGAAAATGAGAGCAAGAGTCACTTGCTTTTGGGCCTACACATTTGTATCTTAGGAAGGTATGCTTGGGCCTATGTAAGATATAGTTATGTAGGGAGCTGGGCTTGGGCCTATGTGAGAAGTGCTACCAGGACAAGGGAAAGTGGACAATTTAAGACATTCTATCTGAGCCTGCCTGGTAGGGCCTATCTAGGAGTATCATGTTTGGTGGGTAGTGCCAAACCAGTAATGAGTTTCTTGTTAAATGGTAAGACGGGACTTTCGGGACCCTCCATCACTGTCCCTCTCAACTGTTGGTACAACTCAGATCCGAACATAAAGATGTTGTTACACAAGCACCATTTCTGTCTGACTAGAAATCTTGTTGCTTTGTTTCGGTTTCCTTCTTAATCTTCTTCTTACTATTCTGTATTTCAATTTTCTTGCCCCACTTGGCCAGCAGTCTCCCTTTCTAGGTTTCTGTGCCTGAACTATCTTATCACCTTCTGTGCTCTGTTCGCTATTTCTCCTTTTTTGTCTTATTTCTATCTGTTTTTCTTGGCTTTCTTGGTTTTCAATCTCTGTATGTTCAGTGCTTGAGTCTGTCTCACTAGCTATTTCGCCTTCTTCTAATTCTTTTGAGAGCTCATTTTCTTCTGGATTGGTTTTTGGAACCTCAGCTGTTTCTTCTTCTGTCTCGACAGCTGTTTCAGCTTCTCCTGGATCATTAG
This sequence comes from Calotriton arnoldi, assembly GCA_963921515.1. Lineage (NCBI taxonomy): Eukaryota > Metazoa > Chordata > Amphibia > Caudata > Salamandridae > Calotriton > Calotriton arnoldi. The sequence goes on along the minus strand of CAWUFW010024648.1, from coordinate 14,078 downwards.
CAACCTTACCTTCTTCTGACTCAACAGCAATCTCTTCTGTCCCAGGATCTGGTGCCCATTCTACTTGACTTGTGCTTGGCTGTTCATTGTCAAGATGTTCATCAGAATCTGTCACTCCAGACTCTTCAGCTTCACATACTTCAGCTACTGGTTGTAGATTTCTGTTTCTCAGTTGCTGCTCTTCAGGTCTTTCGATTGGACTTGGGACTAGACGGGTATGGCTTGCATGTATCCAATTTGGCAAACCAAAACACGTCACTGCTGTGGTTGTCACCAATATGATCTGGTAAGGGCTGCTCCAACGGGGTTCTAGGCACGTCTTTCTCACGTGCTTCTTCACTAGGACCCGCTCTCCAGGATTCAGGTAATGTGCTTGGTCCCGCTGTGTCGGGTGGCATCTCCTCCAACCTGGTGAGACACAGAACGTACCAGGTCAGCCATTCCTCTACAATAGTCCAGCAGACGATCATCAGATAGGTTCATCAATTTATTTGCAGGTATGTATGCTTGTCTCATTGCTCTTCCCATCAGCACCTCATGGGGACTTAACCCAGTCTTTTTGTCTACGTTTTAGTTTAGATTTTGGTTGTCCAGTCACTTCATTTCCTGCCATTTTAGTATTCTATAAAAATGGAAAAATCTAACAATTTCTCTTTGTTAGGGCCTATGTAAGACTAAATGAGCTCTTATCTAAAATAAAAAAAATATATATATATATAAATGTGTGGTGTAATCCTACACCCAATGACATTCGTCTTCACCCTCCTTGTCTATTTCTAAGTCCCTAGATGATTTGATCTGACAAAATTTTCTCCACCTTTAATTGTAACAGTCCTTGTTAAGGTGGTCTTAATTTGTTCTCGTCTTCTTTTTCAGTATCATTACTCTCGTGTTCCTCGCTTAGGCCCAATGTTTCAAACTCCTCGAGGATCACATAGGTCCATTCAGGGGCCTTGTATTTTCTACAGGGTATTCTTGTTCTTTTCGATCTTCTTCTTTTGGTTTTCACTAAATCTGCCTGTTCTGTCTGACATCTTGTTGCTTTGTTCTGGTTTCCTTCTTAATCTTCTTCTTACTATTCTGTATTTCAATTTTCTTGCCCCACTTGGCCAGCAGTCTCCCTTTCTAGGTTTCTTTGCCTGAACTATCTTATCACCTTCTGTGTTCTGTTCGCTATTTCTCTTATTTTGTCTTATTTCTATCTGTTTTTCATGGCTTTCTTGGTTTTCAATCTCTGTATGTTCAGTGCTTGAGTCTGTCTCACTAGCTATTTCTCCTTCTTCTAATTCTTTTGAGAGCTCATTTTCTTCTGGAATGGTTTTTGGAACCTCAGCTGTTTCTTCTTCTGTCTCGACAGCTGTTTCAGCTTCTCCTGGATCATTAGCAGCCTCACCTTCTTCTGACTCAACAGCAATCTCTTATGTCTCAGTATCTGGTGCCCATTCTACTCGACTTGTGCTTGGCTGTTCATTGTCAAGATGTTCATCAGAATCTGTCACTCCAGACTCTTCAGCTTCACACACTTCAGCTACTGGTTGTAGATTTCTGTTTCTCAGTAGCTGCTCTTCAGGTCTTTCGATTGGACTTGGGACTAGACGGGTATGGCTTGCATGTATCCAATTTGGCAAACCAAAACACTTCACTGCTGTGGTCGTCACCAATATGCTCTGGTAAGGGCCGCTCCAACGGAGTTCTAGACACGTCTTTCTCACGTGCTTCTTCACTAGGACCCACTCTCCAGGATTCAGGTCATGTGCTTGGTCCCGCTGTGTCGGTGTGGCATCTCCTCCAACCTGGCGAGACACAGAACGAACCAGGTCAGCCATTCCTCTACAATAGTCCAGCACACGATCATCAGATAGGTTCATCAATTTATTTGCAGGTATGTATGCTTGTCTCATTGCTCTTCCCATCAGCACCTCATGGGGACTTAATCCAGTCTTTTTGTCGGGTACACTTCTAAGACTCATCAACACAAGGGGTAAAGCATCAGGCCATTTTAGTGTTGTGGATGCACACACCTTCCCTAAACTGGACTTTATTGTGCCATTAATTTGTTCCACAATACCAGATGCCTCTGGTCGGTAGGCACAATGCAACTTCTGTTCAATTTGCAAAGCAGCACAGATCATCCGAATTATCTCATTATTAAAATGCAATCCTCTATCTGATTCCAAAGTGACCGGAAAACCAAATCTTGGGATCAATTCTCTCAACAACAATTTTGCTACAGTAAGACTGTCATTTCTTCTCGTTGGGTAGGCTTCCACCCTGCGCGAAAATAAACAAACAATGACCAGAACATACTTTAGTCCATTACATGGAGGCAGTTCGATAAAATCAATCTGCAGTCTAGTAAATGGTCCTCCTGCTCTCCCAATTACACCCCAGCTTACAACTGTCTTTCTTCCTGGGTTTTGCTTCTGGCAGATAACACACCTTTGGCATAGACTTTCAGCAATCAACCTAAACTTGGGATTGTACCAGGACTGCTTGAACATTCTTTTTTTTGATAATCAAATTTTATTAGATTTTTCAAAGAACGAAAATACATTGGTAGCAAATCAGACACGTTATTCAAATACAGTACGTTTAAAAACGACACAGACTCATAATGCATTTGTGGACTGAGCACCGCCCCCACTTAAAATTCGCCATATACATAACCCATTTGAACCCTTTAATCAGGCAGCAAGTTAAACCATTTGCCCCATATTTTGCCGAAGAGTTCGGGGCAGCCCCGGGCCTCGAAGAGGGGTTCCTCTTGGGCACCACACCAGTCTACACCTCGCCTCCATTTCCGCATGGTGGGTGGCTTGGCTTGAGACCAGAGCGCAGCAATATCGCGCTTCGCCACTGCCACTGCCGTTCCCAAGAAGCGCTTATCGGCCCGGGATCCATCGAGGCCGTCGAACACCCCCAGGATCAGGCGTAGCGGATCGTGGGGGACATCCCACCCTAGGGCTTATGTAAGTTCAAGTTCCACCCCCACCCAGAACTGCGCTAGAGCGAGACATTGCCACACCATGTGGTAAAAATCAGCTGGAGCGTGGTTGCAGCGTGGGCAGGATGGGGAGGGCCACAGGCGGGCGCTGTACAGGTGTGCTGGGGTGAGGTATGACGCGTGGAGATAATAAAGTTGGACTAGACGCAACTTGGAGGAGGTAGTCAGGGTCTTAGGTGCCATAAGGGCGTCCCTCCAATCCGCGTCCTCCAGGGGGCCCAACCAACCCTCCCAGCGGGCACGAAGTAGGTCTAGGGATGCGGGCCATTGTTCACCAAGGAGCGATAAATCCGCGACACCCCCCCTCCGCCCAGGTTCCCCATCATCACCTGGGCTTCCAGGGGGCTAAATTCGGGGAACGAGGTGGGTGACGGAATGTGGGCTTGGAGGGCATGCCTTAGCTGTAAGTACTTGTAAAATTGGGAGGAGTGAAGGGAATGACGGTGTTGTAGGTCTGCAAACGATCTGATATGGTCCCCCACCCAGACGTCTCCCAATAGCGAAATCCCGACGTGGTCCCATTTACGGAAGTTCTGGAGGGACGAGACCACGTCCAGCCAGGCCCCACTCCACAGAGGTGTCTGCCCAGTGAGTTTCCGGTCCCACTTTACGTGGCGTAGGGCGGTTCACCAGGCCATGAGCACCGTTCTGGTGACGGGGGGAAGGGCCTGTGGTACGGGGCTCCCATACAGGTAGGCCTGGATCTGAGCAAAGTCCATCGACCGGAGCTCCACCCGGTACGCCGGGTCGGACCAGCCGCCCGCGAACCAGTCGTGGATCACAATGAGCCTCGTGGCCAGGTAGTAGAGGTGCAAATTGGTCACCCCCATTCCCCCATCGTAGGGGGGTATGCGGCAATGTGCTAGGGACATGCGCGGCCTCCCTCCTCCCCACAAAAATCGGGTGAGGACACCATCCAATTCCCGAAACCAGATGCCTGGGAGATGAGTGGTCACATTTTGTAAGATGTACAGGAAGCGGGGGAGGACCATCATTTTGAAAAGGGCACTCCTACAAAGGGGGATGAGAGGAAGGGTTTGCCATCTTCTGAGGTCCACCTTGGCCCTGGAGACCAGGGGCGTGATATTCAGGGCCCACTCGAGCTCCGGGAGGAGGGCCACCCACACCCCCAGGTATTTGAATGATTGCCTCCGTAGGGGGATGGTCGTTTGCCAGTCGAAGCACGCCCGGGATGAGTGTAGGGGAATGAGGGTGGACTTCGCCGGGTTGAGCCTGAGGCCAGAAACCCGTTCAAAGGCAGAAAGGGCGTCCAGACATCATGGGCCGGAGCTCTCCGGATCTGCCAGGAAAAGGAGGATGTCATCGGCGTACAGGGCAATCTTGTCAATCTGGTTCCGGTCCCAGGCCCAGCTGCGGATGAGAGGATCCTGGCGGATGAGGGAGGCCAGGAGTTCCATTGCTAGTGCAAATAAAAGCGGTGAGAGCGGGCAGCCCTGGCGAGTACCCCTCTGGATAGGGAACGCCTCCGAAACCACGCCATTGATGAGGACCCTCGCCTTGGGAGTAGAGTAAAGGACTCGGATGAGGCGTCGGAAAGGGAGGCCGAAGCCCATCCTCTCCAACACGTCCTCAAGGTAACCCCAATCTACCATATCAAATGCTTTTTCAAAGTCTATGAAGAGAAAGCCTGGGCGTAGTTTGCGTAGTAGCACTTCACGTAGCTACGTGAAGTACATTTTGAACTACACGTAGCTATGCAAATTGCATAGTGCGTAGCTGTGTGCTTGACTGCACTGTACAATAATTGCCAAAGGCATCTTACACAGTGCAAGTTAAGATAAAATAAATATCTCTGTCTTTATATGCTAAAAATGCATATAGTCATTTCACAAAAGTGAAAAGGATAAAATAACAAGCAGTGAGAGAGGTGATGATTTTGGGATCCTCCCTAACCTAGGGAGAGAACCAAGCAGATGCCTTGAAAACAAAAAGCACATCTTTTGAACGATTCAGTGGTGGTCCCATCCTCTTAGGACCACCCCAAGCACAGTTATTGGCAAAAATAAAATCCCAACCAAAGGCCCTGCAAAGCATTATGGGACGAGATTAGCAGTGGGCAGTGAATATTATAGTATCCAATATCAAAATAATTCTACAAAGAGCTGCAGTTCCACTAGTCGTTACTAGATGTCCCTCACGAGTCAAATGCAAAAGCTTCATGAAAGGGTTTCAATGCTTTTGCATTTGACTCGTGAGGGACATCTAGTAACGACTAGTGGAACTGCAGCTTGATGTATTAATAATTTCAATGCTTTTGCATTTGACTCGTGAGGGACATCTAGTAACGACTAGTTGAACTGCAGCTCTTTGTAGAATTATTTTGATATTGGACACTATAATATTCACTGCCCACTGCTAATCTCGTCCCATAATGCTTTGCAGGGCCTTTGGTTGGGATTGTATTTTTGCCCATAACTGTGCTTGGGGTGGTCCTAGGAGGAAGGGACCACCCTGAATCGTTCACATGATATGCTTTTTGTGTTCAAGGCATCTGCTTGGTCCTCCCCCTAGGTTAGGGGGACCCCAAAATCATCACCTCTCTCATTGCTTGATATTTTATTGTCAAAGTTCACTTTTATGAATTGGTTATATGCTTTTTAGCTTAGAAAATTGCTTTATCAAAGCATTTCTGGGTGTTTAGTATACTGCTGCTATGCTACGTCACTTAGCACAGTTTTTCACTCTGCTATGTGCAATTTGCGTAGTGCGTAGTAGCACAAACTTTGCATGCTCCGTGAGCGTAGCGAAGTATTATGCCCAGGGTTAATGAAGAGCAGTGCTAGATATGGGGTGAGGAGATGGCGATGCGCCAGGGCAAGGTGGAGACGGCGTATGCAATGCCGGGTCCCCCGGGCAGGCATGAAGCCGCATTGATCTGGTTGCACCAGTTCTTGCAAGTGTGGACGGAGCCGTTGGGCCACCACTGTGGCGAAGATTTTGACTTCCGTGTTGATAAGGGAGATGGGACGGTAGTCCGTACAAGCAAGGGAGGGCGGCTGTGTCTTCGGGAGGACTACGATAGTGGCTACATCAGTCTCTGGCGGGAAGGATCCCACTTCAATTACGTGTTTAAACAGATCCACTATGTGTGGGACCAGCGTGTCCCGGTAGGCCGCATAGTACTCTTGGGGGTACCCATCGGGCCCGGGCGTTTTGCCGGAGTGCAACATTGAGATAGCCCCATGTATCTCCTCCGGAGTGAAAGGCCGATCTAGGGTCTCCGAGTCCATCTGGGAAAGGCAGGGCAGCTGAGTCCCGGTCTCGGCCAGCAAGGCCGCCAGAGAAGTCTGGGGGGGTTGAGCCGTGTAGAGGGTTGCATTGCTTGAACAGTCTTACCATGGCATCTCGTCCGATATGCGCATGTCCATGGTACATCCTGGCCATGTGAGAAAGCAAAGAATCTGGTAATACTGGTCTTTCATCATATTAAACCCATATCTCTTCATCGTTTTTTCTACAACCTGCTCTCTTCCATCCTTCCTTTTCTTTGTCACTGACTTCTTCCTGCATTTGTCTCACCTCATCCCAAGTTTCAAATGTGGTGGTAAACATAAGGTGGCATTTGGTATTTCCTCTTTCTATGGATCTGTTTATTGCCAGGGTATTTTGAGTACAGTAACGCGCTAATTGATCCGCGTATCTCTTACCCTTTGTTACATTATCATTTCCTGATTGATGTGCAGCACATTTTACAACTGCAATTCTTTTTGGCAACTGCAAAGCTTCCAATAATTCCTTTACAGTTTTCACATTTCGAATTGGAGAACCAGAGGAAGTCATGAATCCTCTTTGCATCCATAACTGACCAAAGTCATGTACAACGCCAAATCCGTACTGACTGTCAGTGAAAATTGTTACTTTTAGACCTTTTGCCAATTTACAAGCTCTGGTAAGAGCAACCAGCTCTGCAACTTGGGCAGAATTTATGCCTTTCAGGCAAGATGCTTCTAGGGCTCCAGTCAAAGTACAGACAGCATAACCAGCGCACATTTCACCTCTTCCGTTCCTCATGCATGATCCATCTACAAACAATTCACAATCAGATTCTTCCAATGGTTCATCTGCAATGTCTGCACGGGGCTTAGTACAAAGCTCTGTCACTTCCAAACAATCATGTTCTGCTTCTTCTCTCACCTCTTCACATCTTGAACTTGGTAACAAAGTGGCAGGGTTCACAGTAGTGCATCTTACCACTGTCACATTTTCGGCACCTAGGATTACTCTCTCGTATTTAGTCAGCCGACTATTTGTCATATGTTGAGTTCGAGTACCAGTTAAAAGTATCTCAACAGAGTGTGGTACATAGACCTTCACTGGGTAACCCATCACAATCGATTCACTTTGTTCCAAACTTACACAGGTGGCAGCTACTGCTTTTAGGCAACCTGGCAATGCGGCAGCCACTGAGTCCAGAGTAGCAGAAAAATATGCTACTGGACGTCTTGCCATTCCATGTTTCTGAGTTAAGACTGCAAGCACGCAACCGTCTCTTTCACAACAGTACAATGCAAATTCTTTAGAATAATCCGGCATTCCCAAAGCTGGCGCTTGACAAAGACTGTTTCGTAATCGATTGAAAGATTCCATACTCTCTTCATCCAACACAATCGGATCTTTCACATCTTTTCGTGTTAGCCTCTGTAGAGGCTTTGCAATCAACGAAAAACCACATTTCCACTGTCTGCAATATCCAACCATTCCCAAAAACATCCTCACTTCCTTTTGATTTCGGGGTGGAAACATTTTCTTGATTATACTGATTCTCTCTGGGGTCACTTTTCTTAGTCCCTTTTCAATCTTATGACCTAAGTACTGAACTTCCTGTCTACAGTACTGTAACTTTGATGGGGAGACCTTGTGTCCTCCTTCAGCTAAATAGTTTAGTAAAGCAATGGAGTCTGTTACACATGCCTCGCGTGTTTTTGATGTCAACAGTAGGTCATCAATGTATTGGACCAGGACAGAATTCCCAGGCAGTTTTAGAGTTTCCAAACATTTTTTTAAGATTTGATTAAAGATTGATGGACTTTCAGTATACCCTTGAGGAACTCGGCACCATGCCAAAACACGATTTCCGAACCGGAAGGCAAATAAATATTGGCTATCCGGATGCAAGGGGATGGAAAAGAATGCCTGACACAAATCAATAACTGTATACCATTCAGCGTCACATGGGATCTGGTACAGAATTACAGCAGGGTTTGGTACTACTGGGCAACATGGCACAACAATTTTATTCACCTTTCTCAAATCCTGAACTATTCTATATTTTCCGTTAGGCTTTTTGATACCAATAATGGAAGAATTACAAGGACTGCTCAATATTTCTTTTAAAATTCCTTGTTCAATCATCTGATCAATCACATGCGTGACTCCAGCAATTACTTCTGGACTCATTTTGTACTGAGGGGTATTGGGATACACTGCTCCATCCTTCACTATTACCTGAATGGGGTCCACATTTCTCATTACTCCAATCTCTCTTCCTGTAAAATCCCACACATCTGACCTCACTGTACCTTTTAACTCTTCTGGCAAATCTTCTTCTGTCAGTAGTGAATATAATTCACTTACTTCTGACTCTTGTTGAGCCATCATTATTTTGTAATCAACATCCTCATCCGGTGTCATTATTGCAACACCATCCGGTGTACAATAAATAGTGCAATTCATTTTGCACAACAAATCTCTGCCCAGGAGATTTACAGGACTGGCATCACACACTACAAACCGATGCATGTCTTTAAAGTTTCCAATGTGAACTTCTATCAGGGTTGTGACAGGAGTTCTAATGTGTTTGTTTGCAACGCCTACAACTTGGATAGTTTCTCCAGAGAGGGGTAGGTTTGGGATTTCCGCTGCTCTCACAGTGAAACAGGTAGCACCAGTGTCCAACAAAAAGGTGATGACTTTTCCTTCTACCTTTCCATCAATAAATGGACCTGACTAATCTACTGCTAAAGATGCGCCAAGTACGCACTCTTCCTCCCCCCTCAGGCACTGTCACTGTGTCGCATCCAGCTCACTCTCACTACAACGCACCAAATACTGTGAAACTAATGGATTCTTACCAAACTGCTCTTCTTCTTGAAATCCCGAACTTGCACTGTACATCTGCATATGAGCATTCATGTTGGGAGGTATGGGTGTTTGTGGCACCTGTAACTGGGTTGTAACTACCTGTTGCTGCTGCTGCCTAGTCACGTCATTCTGCATCTGTGGATTCAAATTTTGATTTACTCCATTATCCTTTTGTGCAGTTCTACACTCGTTCTTCCAATGTCCCAACTTCCTGCAAGCATGACAAGGATGTTTCTTTTTAGCCTCTTCCTTACTCATTTTAAACTTCCCTCGAGTTTCATCGTTTGCCTGTCCTTCCTGACCCTGTTTTTGTGGAACGTTATTAACTTCCTGTTGCTGTTCTGCCAATTTCACTTGTGCCCACATCATTTTCTCTTTTAACTTTTTAAGGCAAGATTCAATATCGTCACTACAATACTTGGCATAGCTTAGAATCTCATCAATTGACTTGCTCTGCCAGCACAGCATATGCTGCTGTATCATTACACTAATTACGGGTCTTAATCCATATACAAACCGATACACAAAATTTCCCATATCCTTATCTCCAATATTCTCAAACCCACTATACTGTTTAAACACCTGCAACAACATCTCATAATAGGCGTGAACCGACTCTTTAGGCTCTTGGGTTGTTCTGTCAATTTTAACCCAATCTGTTTCCTTTGGAGATATCTTTCCTTTCAAAAAGGTAATGACCTGATGATACTTTTTCAACACCTCTTCAGACGGGGCACCTGTTTTAGCATCCCTAGGATACTCATCCTTTGGCCAATCAACAGTAATCTTACATTCTGTCCACAAATCAGCCGGAACCACTATCTCAAAAAGGCCATCTAAATCTTTCAGCAATACCTTTGAAACCTTTACGAATCGATCCACTTGCTTGTACCACTCAACAGGTTTCTCTCTTAATCTGGGAAAATCATTGGTAAATGACAAAATATCCTGTCTAGTCCAAGGTACATGAACATATCCACCACCTGCAACTTCTCTCATGGGACAAACTCTTTCTACCTGCTCGGTTTCCTTTAATGGAAACATGGATGTTCCCTTTCCACTGGTTTCTTCCTTCTTTTTCACCCATTTACTCCTCCATTTTTCTATCGTTCCCCATTTCTTCAAGATATTCATCAATTTGTTTATCTGCAATCTCTTCCCTGATGTATTCAAACTCTCTAAATCCTTGTCAGTGAAAGCCATGCGGTACGTTTTCTGTAACACCTTTGATTTTTCAATATCGACACCAAATTCACTAGCCACTTCTGACAATTTCTCATGGAAGTTCTTTGCTCTCCATGTAATACTTTTTCACAAAAACAACAACTCTTCGTCTGTATAAGTTCCCAATCTATCTGGACTTATCGTTCCAATAATCATTTCTTCTAAATCTACTTTTAATTGACTCACATTCACACTTTTAGGCGGTGCATCTGTTTTAGTTAATTCTTTTACCCAATTACTAAGCTCTTCTGGGGAAGGACCCGTCGAACTCCCAGCTATTGGAGTAATAATTTGACCTATTCTCCTCGGTTCTAATTGGGTACGTCTTCTTGGGGTTTCAGTCATTAGATCTCCGAACGGTAGATCCAACAGGGTATTATTTTGTCCACCTTGACTCTCATTATTTGTTATATTAATTATGTTACTCCTGACACTACTTCTTGGGACTGATAAGGTTGGCATTTTCTGTAAATTGGAATTCTCCCCAAATAACGGGATCACAGGACCAATAGTCAGGGCTTCTGCATTCAAGTTCAATTGATTCAGCTTCTGTACTTGTTCCATTCTAGCCTTGTTTAACAGACTTACTTCATTCTCTCTTATTCGTTTAGCTACTTCAGTGACTTGAGGAGTTAATGGAGTTACATTTATTATTTGCGGGGCACTTGGAGTCACCTCCCTGAACTTTCTTCATATGGTGGAGGTCTTTTTATCATCATTTCTTCTAATAATTCATCATCAGTTTCATCAAAACCCTCTCTAGACGCTTCCAGATTTTTCATTTTTCCTTGCATTTAGCTCCTGTTTGATTCCCTGCTGTCAAAACTGGGTATAACCCTGCGGTTACTACAGCCTTTCTCCATCTTTTCATTTGATCCTCTCGCCTCTCAAATGGGTAAACTGCGAAAAATCTTCTATTCTTTCTACCACCTCGATCCTTCTCTCTCTCAAATGCTTCTGCTTCCCACTCTTCTAATACTTCATATTGTGTGAGTCTAGGATTTGGCTCCAAGGAGTTCATCTTGTCTCTCAAATTTTGTAAGATCCTTACGTTAAACGTACCAAACTCAGGAAAAGCTAACACTCCATCATCCTTTGTATATTTCCTCCAGTTTTCTAACCAAACACCCGTATGATACCCTCGCTCCATCATCATATAAGATGCGGGCGTTTTCGGGGGTGGAATAGGAATTCTCTCCCTTGTCACAATCGGTCTGTCCTTATTAAAAAGATAGTTTAATTTCTTCCACAAACCCATCTTCAGACTGCTCTATTAGTAAATTTCTACCCGATCAAAACACCAAAACTTCTTCCCTATTCTTCTTTTCCCAGTCGTCAACTTTATCCTATCCCAGCGTGTCTCACACCAACTAACCAATCACAACAAACTATGTATTTTCAGTCTTGTCCAATGTCAGCGCGTCTCTCACTAGTCATTCAATCACCACTCTGTTCACTTCCGCTGTCTGACCAATGCCAGCGTGGCACCTTGTGACGTCAGTATCACTCCTACTACTGACCCTCCCTTTACAATCTGCTGTTCGTTACACACCCGCTGTATCCTCCAATACCAGCGCGGCACCTTGTGACGTGAGTATCACTCCTGCTACTGACCCCCCTTCGCAAAATCTTACGGCAATAATTTTCTAAGTTTTTCTTAATCAGAATTCTGTTAGTAACAACATAAAAAGACAATGCTACTTTGTCTGTTCCACTAAATAAAGAGATAGTCTTCACCTTTCAAAGATATTTTCGTACACTGCAAGCAATAATAACGACCAGCGTTATCTTACTTCTCTGTCGAGCTCCGGAATAACCTATCGACTCCTCTCAAGATCGCACCGAGGTATCACAAGAGGGCCTCTTGACATACAAAGAAGGTTGTCCTGTTACTGTTCTCGAATTCCCTTACCAGAGTTTAAAAAACGGTGACCCTTCACTATTACAAACTTTTCCTCTTTCACCCAGAAATTTCCCTAAACATAATACCGACAGCCCTACCTAGCTTTTCAGTATTATCATAACAGACAAAGTACTTCTGCGGTGTGATTTCTTTACCACACTCTTCCAATTCCTTCCTGGGATTCCTCAGGCACCTCTTGTGCCTGTTTTCCTTAACAGCATATAAACGAAAACACTGACCCTTCAGGTTAAAACATATAATGAATATTCAATAACCATTACCTAATTAATAAATAATTAAACCATCACTCTGCTATCAAGAAACTGATCCAGCGTGGACCCAATATTTGGACAGGAACAAACATTCAATTCCTTCATTTACCTTTGGCCCATACTCATACACCCAAAGTCCCTGTTGCGCTGGTGTCAAGTTTGCGAATTCCTTACCAATTCATAATCAGCTTTCAAAATTTAGACAGTTCATAATTTACACAATAATCCTTCTCGTTCAAATTTCCCTGGATGGACCAATTAGTTGAAAAATTGAAGGTAACAGTTACTCAAATAATAAACAGACAAAAATAATCACAGACTCATTGTTTGCAATTTGTTAATTTTATCTAACTCAAATGCAATAATCTTAGAAAAACCTCATAAGAGAAAATACACTCTAAAACACAACTAGCAAATCATTAATCTCAAGAAACATATGTTGCATGGAGGGGATAGATGAAGAGACATCAGACATGTGCATTAATCAATTCTCAATTCGGAAAGATAGATAAAGAGACAAAAGTACAAGGATAATAACTTCGAGTTATTAAAGATACCAACCCAATGAACAAGAATGAGGAAAACCACCACCCAGGCCTAGGTAGTGGCAGGGGACCCCCAGACAGAGAGTCAGGGGTCAAAAACTCTAAGATCAGGACAAGGATAGGACTGGAACAGCTAGGCCTCTCTGCAACCCGACAATCAGCAGCGCACCCTCTCTCTCCTCACGCCTAATGCAGCAGCCGCATCTGCCGCCCTCGCTTCACACCCTGCCCCTAAATCACCTATTCTTTATACCCTTTCCATACAGATTCCATCCCATCAAAGTTGCTAATGTCACCCGTTCTAGCTACGGGATTGGTCAAAATGAGGGGTGGAGAGTCACCCCAGCATTACATCATCCTGCTTTGACTACCCCATTGTTAGGCTTCTGTTCCCACATATTCAGTATACATCCCTGTTCTTTCATGAGGATAAAGTAACGAGTTAAGGACAAATGTTTGTACATTTAACAATTTGTAGATTTTCACACGAAGACACTGAAGTTGGCTGCTCGTCAAGCGTCATGTCCTTCACCGTGTCACGCTCTTTCAGCTTGTTCAGCATTCCAGCCACTCAGTCACGTGGTTTATGCGCGCTGCAAGTTTCACTCATCACAGTTCGGCTAACTTAGCCCAAAATGGAGGCTCGCCCATTTACTAAAAGAACAGAAAGTAGATATTTATTAATAATGTGATAATAAAATCTTCACTGTTGACCACCCACCTTAACTCTAATCCAGGTTAACAGTTAACCTAGCATAGCATAAGCAGAAAACGGCATTTATTATATGACAAAGCAACATACGTCATGCCTTTTTACTACATGTACATGCAATTTGCCATGCAAAACATTCATAACACGTTTTATGCACCATATTATTACATCTTCAGTTATTTACGTAGTGTTAAGATTAATTTCATGCACATTGCAAAGCAAATTTCCCACGTGTGATATGTGTTTGCACGTTAATATACTTACTACTTAAAATTAGTACGTATTACAGGGGTGCTCAATACAAGCGGGTTTCTTT